>WEKY01062284.1:5544-32610 GCA_013390045.1 Picathartes gymnocephalus
TATTGGGCTGTTTTATTTTATATCCAGTTATGCTGCTGTTTCAGAGTAGCTTATCTATAATACAGTAGCATTTAGCTTTTCACTTCTTGTTCATATATAGTCATTTGGGAAGCATCTTCTGTGTTACAATTTTGAAAGTACATGCTGTGTAAGTTAGTAGGGAGTCTTCTCCCCAGCAATCAGTACACCTTTCTTCCAAAGTTTAATTAAAGTATTTGATCTTCTGTATATGAAGCTTTGCTTCCCCAGAAAAGTTTCAGACTCTACGAGCGTGAATTGTGATCCATTATTGGATACTAATTCTTCTGGGCTCCACTCTGTGGGAAAGGGTGGACAAGGAAAGTAATTACAGTAGCAAGTGTTACTTGTGACGTAAATGCTGTTTCTGGCCATTTATTGAAGCAATCTCTCAGCACGATGGCAAAGCAGAAGTCAATGGTGCATGAACAAATAGGTCTTTGATATCAGTAGCAAACCTTCCCCACAATGAATCACATAAAGGGACAGGCAGCAATGGTGATGCCAAGGCTCTGCTGCTTTGCCAGGAGACTGATGGTAGGGGTCCTATTGTTGCTCTTTTGTTCTGACAATCCCTTGACATGAATTGTAATCCAGATGGAGAAATGATCATTGTATATTGTAAATACTCTAGAATAACAAATCACTGACAAACTTGAACTACAGCTTTCTGATGGGGAAAGGTTACAGAATAATTGAAACATTAGCTAGGTAGAGGTGGATAAGGGTGTTTGGAACTAGAAGATCTTGTGGGCAAGATGCTGTATCATTTTTGTTGGACTGGCCTTATTAAACTAGGAATATCTAATGGCTCTTTATAAATTACAGCACTAAGCTGTAAATCTATAACCCTAAAGTATATGCTTTTCTCTATCTAAAATGGAATGCTCTTCTCCAAGTGGTCTGGGTTCAAATGCAATGGTATTTTCAGTGTCCTTTAGATTTTTGCAAATTTTGCAGGAGCCCACATTCATAGCTGGAGGCAGTGGGAGTCACAATAGTGTGCAATAATATAAATACATGGCTGTTTGCAAATCAGCATTTCACTGCCTCTAGTCTTTGCAGTTCCACAAAGTTTCGCTCTAAGCAGTTGTCCAGCAGATGCGCTGTTAAGGAAAAATATACCATGTTGTACAATTTAAGCCAGAACATGTTTGTGATCATGGTGGGGATGAAAATTTGTAATTGTATTTGTTCATTCTGAATTTTACTCTTATTGGAAGCATTATGCACAAAACCAGAGAATTCTGCCAATGTGAAGTGGCAACCGACAAAGCTCAGTTTCCACCTCACCTTGCCAAGGTGCTTTAATACAGCACAAAGACAGAACTAAGGCTGTACTACAGGCCTTAAGAAACCTTTCCCAATTAAACACCGTTATTTTGATATCAGACTTTAGACTGATTTTTGGGAAACATGGCTGTCATTCTTTAGAAAGCTTTGGGCATGGAATCAAATCTGTAGCATTTGAAGTGGAGAAATCCATCAAGTGAGCTAACTGCTGTGTAGCTCTGTCTGCTCTCACACAACAGTATGTATCAGTACACAGTCTACCAGGGGTAAATGATGTCTTTGTGCAGTTTACAAATATGACTTCTGATTTTTTAAATGTAAATATTTCTGTTGTGGGAGTCACACAGAAGACTGGATTTTGTTTCTGTGAACCCTTTACATGGCAATGTTTTCTCTAGTAGTCTGTTACAGTCACTGACATTAGTCTGTAACAGTAGCATAAAGTGCGACTAGAATATTACAGCAAGTAGGTATTTCCATGTTTCCCATAAGTATGCACAATATGAAATACATCAAGTGTATTATCTGGTTAAAAATCATATGCTTGTACCAACCAAGCGTAGGAATTGATTCCCCAGATCACTCACTGCATATAGTGAAGGGTCAGCAAGTGACAAACGCTTACAGCATTGCAAGTAAGTGAATTCAGGTAATCGAGAGCCTGCAGAACTGCTGTTTGACATTCATTAAACACTTGTGTCTGTTCTTCTGATGTAGCAGAAATACAAGTTCCTAACACAATGTATATTGGAATATTTATGTACGAAGTTAAGAGGCATGCAGTAACTTTATTTACCTGTTTTTAAGGGAAGCAACACACCATATCAGAAAAATGCTCAATGACCAGAAGCCAAACAAAACACTATTGTACACTTATTGTTCCCAACACCAAAGCAAACTCCTTAAATAAGCAAAGTCTGTTAGCACTTTGGTGTTTTTCACAAACTAAACTCCTTTTTATACCTGAATAGAACAATGCATGTAGAAGAAACTTAAAAGCAGCTTCACTGACCATGCCATTTTTCAAGTAAGCCACATAGTTTACATATTCCTATAAACCATGCGTAGTGGTTTGTTTCATATTGCATTGGGTAGGTTACTCTGTGGATTAAACTTTGACTCACTTTTATATCACTTTTGCAGTAATTGCTTTATGATGGTTACATTGTTACCATTACAATTTAACCTCAGGTAAAAAAGGAATAAAAATCTCATAACTCTATACAATTTTTCTACCTAATAAATCTGATGATCATGGCTTTATATTTTCTACCTCAGCTAATACAAAATCAGTTCCTATTTTCCAATAATACAGAGTGAGATCATGCATTCTCAGTCAAAAGCAAACTATCTCATGGATCCTCCTGCCCATAATTCTTTTTTCAGTGGAAGTAGAAAAACTCCTAATAATAATTAATGGGGGCAACTACCATTTGGATTTTTCTGCCTGTAGTATACAGAGCACGAATGAAATCAACACTTACTACCATGAAGACTCTTGTTCAGAAGTGGATAAAGGGCTGGAGACAGAACAGGAAGGTGCAGTGTCCTGAATGTCATAGTGTGGACAGGCTGCTTTTCAGTTCAAAGTGCCAGAGGAATGGTTACTGACTCCTTTGTCAGAGTCTGGATGTTCTCAGTTCATATATCAGGTGTACATCTGACCTTGGTGAAATTGGTTTCCTTTTCATAAATAAGCCTTATCAAATAAGAAAGCTCTTATCCTACAGCAATGCAATGCTTTGGAATACAAGGACTAGAAAAAACATCAGTCAGAACTTCTTAGTTCTGCACTAAGAACCTGTGCAGAATTTGTAATGAAGAACTCAAGCCTCCCTTTTCTAACTAGCTAGGCACCTACCCAACAATTACAAACCGGAAGATCTCATCTTTGGAGGAACTGTTCCTACTCCAATTGAAATCTATGAAGCTTTTTGTAGTAACTTCATTGAAAACAGAATTTCTCTCACTAATTTGTGAAGTCAACACTGAAAAAGCTTAGTGTTCATGCTAACTGACAGCAGAATTTTGCCAAAGAGCTGTGAAAAGTAGATGAGGGTGTTGTAAAAAAGAAGCAGCATAAATGCTAAATGTAGTTAA
Organism: Picathartes gymnocephalus; assembly: GCA_013390045.1. Lineage (NCBI taxonomy): Eukaryota > Metazoa > Chordata > Aves > Passeriformes > Picathartidae > Picathartes > Picathartes gymnocephalus. The sequence goes on from WEKY01062284.1 coordinate 8,956, forward strand.
TCTGGAAAAGTGTCTGAGGACAGCGAAAACAATTACCATTAATAGTTTATTTTAGAAGCCCATTAGCTAACAATAAATTAATTTGGAACTCCTTAATAAAGCAAGGTAGGGAAGTCATGTAATCAGTAAGGTTTTGTTCTGATCTTATTTGTATCTTTGAATATAACAGTGCTCACTGTACTGAAACCAATTAAATGACAGCCAAATCAGGAGCACCCCTTGTTCAACTAATTTGTATAAAGTGCCTTGGGAATGTGATGGGGTTAACTCTGGCTTATGTAATCTGAGTACCTAGTCCAAAAGACTTATGGTTAAACTGATACTGACTGTCGCAGAATTGAGGAAACATTGATCATTTAGAGTTACCTGACAAGTGATTCTCCTGTTAAACCATTTCTGATGTTTTCCTATATATTACTATGCAGGGACCCACTCTTAAGAGGAAACACTCTGATCAGAGAGAGCAAACTACCAAAGTTTAGAAGTAGATGAAATGGTAAGAATTGATTAGATTTATTTTTTACTACTTCTTCATTACCACCTTACCATTCCACACCACTTCAGATGGTAATTATCTCCAGGGAATTTTTGCATTGCTTTGAAGAACAATATTGTACCATTAAAAAATAGAAAACATCAAGAAATGAAATGCAGCAGTGTTTAATTCTGAACACAGATAACAACCAAAATACCTCTAGATATGGTTTATTAAGGTCATTGGGCAAAAACTACCCACCAAAGACATATATTTTTTTTAATAAGTCAGTGGAGTTAAAAAATGTGTTTAGCAGCAGTTAAGGTCTCAGAGAGATAAGGAACATACCCATTTTCTAAGGAGCAATTTCCTCTGAGCTGAGGTTGGTTGAATTTGGGTTATTATGACAGCGAACACTTTCTTACTCAGATCTGCTGCCTCCAAGGTTTCTGTGCAAGCCCTGTGCTGGTCCTCTGCGACTGCAGACCCCAGAGCACACTTCACTATGGGCTTGCTCTTGCTTAGCATAGTTTTGTAGTAATGGATCCATTAAACATAAAGATGGAAGCAATTTTCAGAGTACTTATTGACAGAAGTAATCTAGAAAGATTATGTTACTCCCTCTGATCGCTGCTTCTTTTTTGCTTTTACAGACAATGGTCTTCGATGAGGGTGGTGTACAGTGTTCAGAGGGGCCATCTAAATCTGTTGCTCAACATCAGCTGCAGAACAGTTGAAGTCTGTGAGTTTTTAATGTTTCCCCAGTTTTTGTGTTTCCACAGGAGAGATTGTATTGTCACAGACATTCTTTTTCTAGTAATTATCCATCTTCTATTAGAAGATAGATAGATAGATATCATCTATTTATTCCCACAGTAACTTCATTTCACTCTGTCCTTGAGCAGAACTAAACCATTAAACACTGCTGAAGCTTATTAATTCATTACCATATAATTCTCATACATGTATCAGTGCTATCCTACCATCTCTTTGCTATGATTTTACAATGCAGTACTGAAAAAAGTCTTATACTATTCAGGCCATATTATGCTTCAAAATCAATTTTAGAAATCTCTGGTCTATAAAATAAAATCAAAAATACTTAAAGCTGAGCTATGGTAAAAAAAATCAACAATAAAAAATACTTCTTCAACAGTCTGCAAATAAAAAAATAGTGGAGCTCTGTGTTTTTAATGTATCAAGACAGCTTGCTTTTTAACTTGCAAGGTACAGTCACTTTTTCTTTTCAAATACACAGACACACGGCTGTGTGCATTGCTCTTTTGTGTTCCCCTAAAACCAAGCAAGAAATTGTGAGGTGGAAAATTTAGCTAGCAATGTGTAATATTATTGCACACATGCTAGTACTACTGGAAAATGAAAAATAATAATCATAGGAATTTATTTGTAGGAAGCTATAGTGTTGTAACCATAACATTGTAATAGGAACAAGAAGCATGATGCTGATCTGTTAATACTATGGTATAAAATTATTCCTTACTCATATATAATTTCTTCAAGTCTTATGTAACACATCATGCATCAAAATCCAGCAATTGCAACAAACCTGTACATTGCAAAAAAACTGATTCTGAGTCTCTGACAGGAAAAGTCTGTTTCTGCAGTTTAATAATGTGTGTCCGGGTATATGTGGAATTGTCTGTGGGCTGAGCCTGTTTTGTCTTTGGAACAATTCAGTAAGATCACAAGATCCTGGTGCAGCTAAAGTTTTATTTGCTGGTCCTTTACTTCTCACTCGGGTGGTGTTATGCAAGGAAATTTTGCTATATGAAGTCGTGCATCTTCCACAGCAATGCAGTATTTTGTGTTTAATGTAATTAGCACATTCCAAGAAAAAATTCTCTAACAACCGGCACTGTTTGACATTGTTCAGTGAAATGTGTTCCCAGACACTTAGAAGAATTGATTCAGTATTGGCATGGAAATGTTGCAGTTTAACATAGTTCTAACTATATCTGCAAAGATTTTGTGTGCTTGTGATGACTGGATTGTGATAGAAAACAACAACAACTCAAAGACAGTGAGTTAAACAGCTTTTTCTGTGAAGAGAAATGGTGGGTTTAATTTTTAATTGACCTATATTTAAAGGGCGTAGCATGTGAAATAGTCAGTCATAACTGTATTGGTTCACTGAAGGGTTGTTTCCAAGGTCAGAGCTTGTTTTTCATTAAATACCTACAAAAAACCTGTGTTGCAATATTCCATCTTTCTTTTTTTCTCTTCTGTAATGATAAGAAGGAAGTTTTAATTTCCCAAATTATACATTTCAAAGTATGTATGCAGTGTAGACAAAAAATATATTTTGGTTCTTTTTAGTCATCTAAATTGACTGATGTACAAGTTAAGTGTTTGGAAGAAAAATCCTTTGTTTAGTGTGGAGTAATTTATTAGATTAAAAGGAGAGTATTTTCCTTCCAGTGTATTTATAGAACAGAAAAAAGTCCCTAGCCATCCTCCATTTCAGTCTTTTTTAAATGTTAATGTAATAGATATGTATGACATAGCTCTTACAACCTTTAAAAGAGAGGTTATTAAAATGGAATTAGAAATCTGGATGAATAGTATGTGGATAAAATGAGAAACTCTTCTAATGGATTTTGGTAAAATCTTAATGAATTAAAGAGTTTGTAAAGAACTAGTTCTTTATAAAGGTCAAAAGTAGAAATCAGACATAATTACCTTCATGTGCTTGATTTGAGATGCAGAACAATGAAACGCATATGTACTCTATTTCATATATTAAAATGAGTGTCCTTATCAACAGAGACAGATGAGATATCATAAGTCATTAAAAGGCTGAAGGGGAAATTACCTAAACTTTGATTTTAAACAGGAGGATAAAATTATACTGTGATGCTGCAGAAACTCAAACTCATTCCAGAAAGGCACAATAACGAATAAATGCTTTGACCAAGATACTAGTACATGTTATAGGAAAAAATTAGGAAATGATCTTTAAAAACAGATCAATAATTATGAAATATAATATGTTTTTATGTACAAAAATATTTAATTTATTTCAATAGTCTCTAGTAATTTTTTTTTTTACATTAAAAATCTGTATGAAAGCAAATACAATACTCCAGGAATATTAGGAGATAAAAAAATTATAGATGACTCACAGGACTTATTTCAGCACTAGGATTCATCCACAGCTTTACTAGAATGACAGTCTGATCTACCATTAAAGCCTACTAGAAATGTTCAGCTCTTAATGAAGGAGTGGACTTAAATCTTCAGATAGAAAATCAGCTGCCTGGTGCCTCCTTATTGCCACAGGTAAAGATCCGGAATAAGGAGTAACTTAAAACTAAGGGCGCTGGAACTGCTGGAGAAGTGTTATGATACTTCCTGAAAAATGTCTTATATGCAACTTGAGCAGACTATGAGTGAGAGATAAATCAGTATATGTCAGTTCAGGCTGGCAAACAAACTGATAAGTTCTCCCATCATGATCTTCAGTTTTGGAAAGCGTCCATAAACTTGGGAAGAATACTGATTGATCCTTAAGAAAAGAATATTATTGGACGTTTACATCTCTAATGGATGCATAAAACGAAAGTTCTGTAATGAATTGTTAATATACTCTTGGTGTCTGTGTGCTTATGTTGATCATAATAGTCAGGAAAGGTTCATACATCTTGAACTATGTAGCACTTTGTATAACAACAACTGTGCAACCATCATGGTTTCCTTGGGAAGCAAAGGTGTGCAGTGAATCTGCAAGTCAACGTATTTGTGAGAAGTGCCTGGACAAGGACTAAAATAACGGCAAGCAGTTTTGCTGTCTTTCCAGATGAACCAATGTACATATAACTGGCTGTTAGGCTTTTTTTTCATGAGCCCTAATGTCTTAATGTACATTTTATGTACACTAAACTTATGATGTGTTAAAAATTTCTGTAGGCTACATAAATCTAAATATGCTTTTCCAGCCACTGCCACATAATGGTATATTCTAAAGGATACCTCAACATCATTTTGAGATTCACACTTTTACAAATGCAGAGCTAGGGGGCAATACTGACTTACATTCATGCTGTGATGAAAACTAATCTTGTTACTGTTGTTTAAGGCATCACCACTGTAGGAAATAGTCTGTTGTAATAAGACTTAGCATGATCCATATGTGAGCCGAAGGTCGGGTGACATGCAACTGAAGATGTGTATTGTGTGTGGTACCAGGTGCATAGGTAAAGGAACCTCCTGCAGAAAAATGGACTTAGTAAAGACTTTATGGGTGTGTTAGACTATATCCTGTGTATGTGGCTGGAGAAAGGGACATTTCATTGCTGTCTGCTCAAATACTCTGCACTTATTCTTCAGAACTGGAGCCCACTAGCTAGACAGTTTTGTTTAAAAGATTTGGATGAGTACTGTCCACTCTGTTCTTCAGAGAAGATGACTCTGTATCACCCTCCATATACAAATCATTGTATTTTGATTTGTTTTCTCTTTTTAGGTGAAATAAATCTCTTCTAACTGTTCGTCTCCAGCACAAATCACAATCAGTCAATTTTGAAAAAGAAACAGAAATCCCTGTGATGATCCCAGTAGCTTCTTTTTCCTCTCTTGTATAAGGTTTGTTCTCTCTAATAAAGTTCAGAATACAAAATATCCTTGGAGAAGTATATTGCTTAAAAGAATCTCTTCCCTCTAAGGGTATTACCACCCTGCCAGGGTGTGTGCACTGAGGATTCTCCCCAGTACTTACCAGATGTGCTATGGGAAAAGAGACTGTGAAAGGAATACAAATGTCTTAGGAGCTCTATTTCACCACCAGCTCATTATTAGTTTCCTGCATGGTCCCTCTCTGACTTCCATGTTCCTCTGGGCCCCCGATGAGTGACACAGGTTTATGCTTCATTTCTTCAATGCTTTTTCTGTTTTTTCCCCCTCTCCTCAAATTCTAAACTCTTGGTTTCTTACAATATGACTGTCTATTGTGTAGATACTGAGCTGCTGGAGGAGCATCTCAGTATTTTGACTGAGATAATTGAAACTCTGCTGTTATAAGTGCATATCTATTTGATGTACTCGACTGGGACATTATAATATTTTTCATTATAAGGAGGCTTCTTTTGTTCCCACTGAAACATTAACTTCACTATTAGTTTTGAAGGTTAGAAGGGACCTTTGAGAAAATGTACTTCCTGTACAGTGCAGAACATGTTGTTTCATCCATATTGTCAACAGCATATTTGGAAGGCATCTTGATTTATGAGATTGAAATGATGTATAAAATCATTTTTTATTTTGTTATTTTGTTAACAATCTCTTAAAAGGGTTTGTTACTTCTGTCTACATCCTGCCATGACTTTTTATAAAAGATTAAAGCAAGATCTTCTTAACAGCTCTATTCTGAACTCCTCTCTATGTAAATATTGTGTCTGCATGCAAGACTGTGAGTTCATCATGCTTCTAAATTTCTCAGAGAAAAATGAAACATTCTGAAACCTTCTGCCAGTTGTTCACTTTTCAAATAAAATTTTACAGTCTTTGAATCATTCTTTCATGTCTTGCTAGAGTCTAAAACTCTTTTTCAACCTCTGCTTTAAAAATTGGAAATCCAGACTGGACATAATATCCCAACAGCATGGGCTTGGTTGAACCAGCAAGAGTAATACTGTAATTTACTTAATAAATGGTTAGGCTTAAGAATAATACACCTTAAGAGACTGAACTGTACATGATTTTCTCGGTGTGGTCTGTATGCCTTTGTTATCAGTCAATGTTCATAATATCTTTTGTTGCTGGAATTCTCCATGAAGAAACATTAAATCTTTCTGGTGTTTATTAAAAAAAAAATCAGTTTTTTTAAAAATTGTGCACCTAAATGACTTAGCTTCTCCCACACCTCTAGCTACCTGTGCTTCTGCCTTTCTTTATCAAAGGAAATTCCTTTTGGAAAGTATTCAGGAGGAATGAATAACTGGAGGAGGTACTTGCAAATTGCTGTTTAACTTATCAGGAAACAAGGTGAAGAAAAATTACTAGCAAGAGTGTCAGGAGTGTTTAAGAAAGGCTGAACCTCAGACATCAGCCTGCAGAGAAGAAGATCAATCCCTCACCGGAATTGTGCACTAGCAGGCACTTAAGTAGCTGAGTGTGCTGGGGAAGGGGTTTTTATGAGTATTTAATGTTAGGTGCTGTTGTAGACAAACAGAAAACTATAGATTTATTCCAGGGTAACAGTTCTTCTTCCCCTCTGAAAGCGTGCTACAAAAAGACATACTGCATTTATTTCTGCTGTTGGCTACTGTCTTTAAAATCATGCATTAATCTCAAGCTCTGTCTGATTGCTGAGTAGATCATGAACTCAGACCCACAGGGCTCCCTACCAATGCCAGGAACATCCTAAATTTTACCTGAACCAATGCTGCTAGGTTTGAGCCTAAATTTGTGACCATAACTACAATGTGTACTGTTGAGCTCTAGAACAAATCCTTTCTGCATTCTTTAATGATTTGCCTGTGTTTCAAACCAGAACTGGCCATCTGTTAAAAGTGGACAGTACAGTGAAATAGGTTGGTACAAATGTAGACTGCAGAACATACCATTTAAAGACTATGATAGCTGTATTCATGTTACTATACGTTTTTTTCTTTACTGGGAAGGCCAGTGAAATGAGCAGGTTTATTCAAGGAGGAAGGTGCTATTTGAAGATTATAACCTTGGATCAAGTCTTCTGAAAAATTAGGTTTTCTTTCAAGGGTTGTTATTACACTAGCATGACACTATTATTTCTACTGAGCTACAAGTATAAGTGAGGTGAAAACCAGCTCTGCTACTTCCTGATTACACTTTAAAATTTATTGCCTTTAACACCTTCCCAAATGAAAACATTTCAAGTTTTAATTAGATTGTATTCCACTATTCTGTAAGGCATGAATATGCCTGAAATTGGAAGTTAGCAACACCAGTATTTCATAGCGAACAGCAAAATCTGTGTCCTGACAACCTTTGTCAATATAAATCAGAAACATAAATAGTGAAAGAATACTATCCAACTCCTCTCTATAAAAAAACCCAAAACAAACCCACGACAAAACCCAACAAAACTACTCTGTGTGAATTTTTGTGAACTTTTATGTACTGGGTACTGCATGCAAGTATTGCTTTTATAACTGCCATGCTGTAATAGCATTTGGAAGACAGAGAACCTCTTCTCAAAGAGGATTTATAGCTCCAGAGAGTTAGTAGATAGATTTTGAATGCTCACCATAAAAAACAATTTGTTTTTCTTCCTTAAACCAATGCACTAAATTATCACAAAGCACTTGGTTACATTGATTGTGAACTGATTTTAAAGAAGCACTTAGTTGTACTCTGGCTATTGAGTTTCTGAGAACAGTACAGAAGTGAGAAAATCCAAAGGATATCCCATGATCTCGTGAAACTAGCTGACTTTGTGTTAACAATTGAAACAACATACTGCAAGCAGGGATAATATAAATAATTAGAGGTAAGTAGAGATGAACACCAGGAAGTAACATAAATCACACAAAAGCTGTCCTCCAGGTAGTACTTTTCATCCAACTGCCATTATGACAACAGTCCGCTCATGCTCAGATTTATTCTTCTTTTGTATACAGACTTCTACTTCTGGCAGTTCCCTGTTTTTTTCCCCACCAACCCTTCCTACTTGTCTAAAAGTAAATGTTTTTCCTTGCTATTTTTTTTGTGTGCGTCACATCAGTATCACTTCTTAGAAGGGAAAACCACATCAGTTGGCAGAAATAGAGGAATCAACTGAGACAAAGTAAGAAATGGCATCAGTCAACTCCTCCATCAAAGGTTAAGGATAGTAATTGACAGAGTTTTGCATCTCATCTTCTAGTCGAAATGGTGCACAAGTGGATTGTGAGGATATTTTATAGTGGTATAAGATTTGAGAATGTCTTCTAGCCTGGCCAAGCCTGGTACTGCTCCCACATTCTGAGCTTCCAGAAGTGAGCAGAGTGTGTGCAGCCACGCAGAGTCCACAGGATTGTGCATGGGTGGGTCAGCATGCTGAGGATGTGCAGGAACCACTGCACTTACCTTGTACCTGCTGCCCAGGCGCTCGCAGGAAATCCTGCTTCATTGACATCCCCTTTCCCTTCTCCTTACACTTTGGATTTATTGCTCAAATACAGGACCTGCTCTGTATTAGAAAAGCCCTGGCAATACTGTGTTTGCTGTGCTCAAAACCTGCAGTATGTGCATACCCACTTCTGGCTGGGGACTAGAAACTGAAGTGTTCAAGTCCAGCCATTTTGACTTCTTAATCTGGGACTTGCTTACTAATCACTGTGTCTGAAGCTGACCCCTTCATCTTTCAAGTTTCCCAGTAAGTTAGTTCTTTGGGTTTGCTCTCAGCAATTCAGGTTCCTAATTTATGGCAACGTGGTTATCCTTTGCCCAGCGACTTTCAGGAAGGTTCCAGACACCTGGCACCATAGTAAATAAGCTGAAAGAAGTTGATATTCCCTGTTTAAAATGTTTAGGACTAGAAATAGTGCCATATGATTGAAGTTTCTTTTGATGAACAATTGTGAGAACAGTTTGATAAAGGCTGGAAATACATAGGATATTCATGAGCAACACTTCTTTCTCAGAAATGAGTTTTGATTCCTGAATACAGGGCAAAGAAAAAGTGATAAATGGAAGAGATAATTTTGTTTTCTAATAATAATTTATCAGCTCTAATCAGGGTGAAACCCATCCATTAAAATGTATGCACAAATGCGATGAAAGTATTAGAAGTGCCTTATTATTGTTAATTCATTTAGTACTCAGTATAATAGCACTAATCATAATTAGCTTCTCTGGTATTAATAGGGTTGTCACACAATACGTACTGGATTTGTATGAGAATTCCACTCTAGATTCTTGTTAATTAGAACACCATAAAAATGCCAGCACTTTAATTTTCCTTATATTAAATACTGTGAAGAAGCTTCCAAGTTTTTCCTATTGGAATTTATCAAAATACTGCTGCTACATTAATTTCAGCCAGAAATAATAGTTTGCAACCACCTATTTATCAGCTAATTAATTTACTGTTTAGCAGTCTTTCATTCTTCAGGGGATTACTGCTGCTAATGTACAGAAGAGGAGGCTAAATACCTGGTGTTTTCTGAATAGGTTTCCCTGCCAATCTTTGCAAAATACTCAGTGTTAGGGTCCTGCAGGGCTGATGTCTCCCTAGGCTGGGTGCTGGGGAACCAGATGCTCTGGGTGGTCTCTCAGGGCTGGGCTGCTCTCCCATGGTCCCAGCCAGGAGCAGGGCAGTCAGGGACTCTGGGCACCTGCCTGACAGTGGTGCTGGGCTTAGGCTGAGCAGGGATGTGAGCCCAGATGGAGGTTTCTGGCTGGCCCATGGTGCCCATGGCAGGGACAATTTAACTAGCTCCTGAGGGAATGAGATCTTCCTGCAGCACTCTCTGGAGCCCCTCCAGAGGAAGCAGGAGGAAGGGGCGGTCCTGTCTCCAGGCTGACCCTGAGCACAGGCAGCCAAGCCTCCAAAAGGTGAATGACCTTAGGGCCCTTCCCAAGGTGTTTCTGTTTGGAAATAAAGAACAAAGGCAGTGTGTTCATGATGGCTGTATCAGTAGTTCTAAGGCTCTGTGAGCTACCCCTCTGCAGAGAGTTACTCTGAACTTTCTGGCAGCCTTTTTTCTGCCTCCTGCTTGCAACTTAAGGCCCTGTCTTGCTGTGCTGCTTTTACAAATCCTTTTGGCTGACTTATAGAAATCTTTCATCAGAGCATAGACACTGAGAAATTCTTGATTTCCTTCACCTCTGATCATAGGCTTCAGCCTTTTGCATGTGAAAACTGATGGCTGCAAGATGGAAATGCTGTCTCTGCCACCCTTGGCTATGAGAGCTGGTGGTCTCACTTTAGCAGATGAATTGTGGATCTGAAAGTAAAACACTAAGTAGCCTGTGGCCACAAACCAAGCTACTTCGTGGCATTATATCCGATTCACAGTGGAATATTTAAACCTGATGTGGTAGAGAGGCAGCTGGAGTTGTACCTTGATTGATGACTTGAGGGACTGGGATGCAATATCTGGTTTGAACTGGTATTATTGATCCAGGTATTTGTAGCTCTACACTGTACCAGAAGAGTTTCATCTCTATACTTTCCTAATCTACAAATATCCTATGGTGAGTTTTAATAGGTCTGATGCTTTATGTTATGGAAGGACATAAATTGAGTGAAAACTTTAGAAGATCTTTGTTTTCTGACTGAGAGCTTCGGAATCTGCGAACCATCACAGGGTTAATTAAAAATTCATGTTCCCTTTATATTTTCTTACTGCCTCATTTGTATTCACAGTATGTCCTGAGCAGGTTTATTTTGATAGATTTTTATCTGCAATAAATTGAAATACCTTCTACAGTGCTCTCTGTAAGATAAGAAAAAAATTACTTGAGTTATATTCCTAAATCCTAGGTGACTATACCAGCAGATTGATTCATGCTGTAGGTTTACACCTTCATTTAAACATTGCTGAAATGAGCCTGAGGCTTAATAATTTTTATCAGCTCTCTGAGAAAATATTGGAAATTGTTAATTGATTGTGCATATTACAATATTTATACAGCAGTAAAATCATCATTCTTATCACTAATACGCACTCTGGTCCAAAATCCATCCATCAATTCAGCCATGTTTTTTTCTGCTTTGTTTTCTTCCCTCACAGGGCAGTTTGTGACATGCATGTGTTATGTCTGGGTAGTATAATGGGATGAATATGCTTTTGCTGCCAGCACTATTAAGGTAGCTGTTTATTCTGGTTAAAATAATACCAAAGGGCTGAATTGATCTCAAGTCTCACAGTCAGGTCCCAAACTTCAATACAATGAAAGGTGAAAAAAGTGTGTCCATGGACATTGTTCAAGTGATAATGATTGTACTGAATATAAAGAGAATAAAAGAATCTTGATCTTATTAAATGTGTTCATAATAGAGCTATTAAATTAGGATTTAATATATAGTACTTCTTTTAAGAAGGTGCAGTTTGCCAATGCATACAACATTCAGGTAAGCAAAGGAGAAATGTAGAGACAAAGTTTACATATATGTTTAAATACGGCAGAAATATAATCTATCACTTGAAGCCGAATCCTTAGCTAGAGATGATAAAACTTGTCTTCCAGTGGCAGGAAAAGCCTTCTAGGGTTTAAAAGCAGTTCAGTGAGATTCAGGTAATCTAAGACATAAACTGTCTCATGGAAGATCCCGTCTCCCTCTTGCTGCAGAGCTCATACAACAGTGTGACAAAGATGTTGTACTTTGCCTCTTGCACTCTTGCAGTGTCAGGTACAATTGTAACCAAGCCCAGAGCCTTTCCTTACTGGTGTTGAGATGAAAAAAGAAAACTTCATTGAATATTTTGGGTTGGAATGGACCTTTAAAGTCGCATATTCCAACTCCCCCTGCAGTGATCAGGGACACTTTCAAGTAGACCAGGTGGCTCAGAGTCCCATCCAACCCTTGAAAACTTGCAAGAATGGGACATCCCCGACTTCTCTGGGCAAGTTGTTCCCGTATTTTACCACTCATTGTACAAACTTCTTCCTTATATCTAGTCCAAATCTAAGGATATTTGTTTTCTATTCTATTTTTCCCATGTCCTAGTAACTAAATTTGGCTGCCTGGCAGGTCCCTACATTTCTTTTTGAATTCCACGGATCTGTTGGGGAAAACCAAGAGAAGAATTACAGAAGATTGCATAGCAAACAGATGCTGGTTTGGAATTTACTTTCTGATGCCACTTGCACTTTTGAAGAGGTGCTACCAAGATTGGTAGGCCTGATTGTCTTTACATATTTTTTCCCACTTATAAACTCTTTGCAGCTTTTATTTACTTAGTAAATTGTGTTTTCAGATCCAAAAAAAGGGTGCCTGATGGTTTATTCATTTCCATATTAGCTGGTCTAAAGAAGATGCTACCTCTGCTCATTAGCCTTGCTTATACACTTCTACTACTGTGACTACACAAATCAATCTTGCAAGAGACTTTAGCCATGAAAATCCGCTTTGCTCTTGTTGTGTGTCCTACTTATCTATGCACTATTATCAAAACTCCAAGTGACTTTTTTTCTTCCTTGTTGGTTAAAACTGTGATGTTGAATTTGTTTTTTTGTGCATAATCTACCCCAGTGTCTATCTGCCTGGACGTGAGTAAATGCATTTTTTTTGCTGAAGATTTCCATGACCAACTCTTAGTAAAAGTGCAGTGGTGTTGGGAGGCATCACTTGAATATTTCATAATACAAATGTTAAAAGATACTATTGCAAGCCTGTTATGCATTCAACTGCTTTAGAGTTAAAATTCAGGGCTGGATTGTTCGTCTTCTCACTAACCTTTTTGTTTTCTGAGACAGTATGATCTTAAGAGGGAGGCCAGCACACATTTCTGCTGTACTCAGCTCATGAGGTAGCTGCAATAGATTTGCACCAGATTTGCAGTAGATTCCAGGCACCAGTGACATTTTCCCATTCCTGGGGAGTTGGCCACCCATATCCAACTGTATGAACAGATTTTAAGAAGGGAGGAGGAATGGAGTACAGCTTTATAAACAGGGACCGCAAAATCGTGACTTGCCCAGCAAATGCAAGCTGGGAGGTGGTGTGGTAAAAATACATTATTATGTTAGCAGACATTACAGTTTTCTCTCTTCCCCTGTTTAACCTCAAACACCCTGTTGGTGCTAGAAGAAAGAGAGAATGATTTCAAACCTTCAAAACAGTGAAGGTTTTTGATCCACCACTGTGTGGTGGATCAAAAATGGAAAACACTCTGTGAGGGATCTTAATAAATTTACTAGTAGAAGATATACAACAGCAGGAAACAAGACTCAGAAACTCTGGAGGTACTTTTGAGTGTTGGATTTCTGTGAAAACTTAATCCTCTTCTGTGTGAATCATTCTATACTTGCCACCCCAATAAGCAGGTTACTCTGCATTTTCTCTTTCTGAGATTAAAATTTCTTAATACTCTCCTCAGCCTCATACAGGAAGGTATATTTGCCTAATACTTTGCTCACATTCATAAGCAAATTAGCTGGGAGGAAAAGGGAAAGGAAAGGAGAGGGAGGAATCTGATCTGGCCCCATTTATTTGCCATTACAACTACTCAAACTGTTTTGACTTACTATAATGAAGTATTATTTTAAAGTCCATGTTTGCAGATAGATGTTATTTTCAATTACAATTTTTAGGTCTTGTTAAAATCTCGAATTATTTTATTTTTAATTCTGTCCCTTTCTCTCCTTCCCTCTCTCTAGTCCTGAGTACCAAAGTGCAAAAAAGAACACCCTGACTCCTTAAACGTCATATTGCCAATACAAGTAAAGGTTAACCTGATAACTTGAGGAGGTTTTGGGGAAAAAATAGAGAAACATAGATGAAAATCTATTTCTTCTCAAAACTTGCAGAGTTAAAATCTCATTTCTGAAGAATCATAAAATCTGTACTTTCCTGAGACAGGTTGCTCCTTCGGACCATTACGGGCATTGACTGCCCAGGAAAGTAAATGGTATTGTATAGACAAGAAGGTCATTCATTCTTTTTCTGGAGGAAGACAAAAGGAAAGAGTAAGAATTTCAAGCAGATTATCATGCTAAAATAAAAAGAGGAATGTCCCCATCATGTCCTTTCCACAGACCTGGCTTTGTGGGTTAGGGACCACAGCTTGGAAGCCTTCACCTGGAAGCATTCTCCTGTGAACATTTGAGAACCTAGATCAAATCCTGGCAATATTGAAATCAGTAAGTTTTGGCACTGACATCAATGAGGCTAAAATTTTATCCATTTTATTTTACAGTTGTTCTGTGCTCATAATGTGCAAGCTATGTACTGTTTGCTATGGCTGCACATGAAAGGGTTATTTATGTACCTATTGAAAAAAGGTGTACAGTTCCTCAGTTAATATGCCAGAGGCTTTGTTGATGGGATATGAGTTAAAGGAATAAATTATTAGGAGACTGCTAGCACAGGGATACTGCAAGGGAAAAATAAGTATAGTTAGGACCAGATGTTAAACTGGAGTCTCAAAATTAATATTCTGTATTTAGGATGGCTATGGAAGCTGAAAGGCTCAAGCAAAATGCAAACCTTTCAGGGGAGATGAAAACTCAGGCCTCACAACTGAAGACTGGAAACTCTTCTCTCACGAGAGGCTTTCTATCTGTGAGAGGGAGATAACAACATTCTCCTTCTTTCCTTTATTTGTTAGTATCTTCTGGCCAGAGGCTATTAGTAAGAATGAACTTATATAGTCCATGTTACATAGATTTGTTTGTGTGAATTTATAATAGTGCCAAGAAGAATTCACTGATATCAATCAAGGCACAAGTTCTCTTTATTTCCCAAAGAAAAATGAAAGTGACTGTTTCTGAAGTACAGTAAATTGATCAGATGTTTTTTAGTATCTTACTGTGCTTCACCCAGTATTTTAATGAAAGAATGGGATATTTCTCATGACAGTGCCAAACCCATAGAATTTAGAGAAGTGAATTGCTGTTGTTATGGGAACAAAGGTCCAGCAGACTGTTTCAGTTGAATTATTTTGGAACAGAACTGTCTTTCATGGATTCTGCACATATGTGGAACCAGACTGGCTCCAGCAAGGCCTTTTGCCTGGAACACAGGCTTCCCTAGTGATGGTGTTTTTTCCTTTGACACACTCTTTATCATCTGTGTTCTTTCAGTCATTCCTTCTTCTGATTTCCCTTATTTCCTGTGTTTCTGTTTTAATTTTACATCTGTTCCTGTCTTTTCTTTCCATAATATGCCCTCCAAAATCTGAGATTTTCCTGACATGAGAACATGTGCTTCATGTTGACAGAATAGTTATCTGTCCCTCTCCCTAAGGTGTGCATACACACAAGCAGAGAATGAGAGGAAGATGGAGGTAAAATTACAATTCCTTACTTGGGAAAATTTTCATTATTAAAGCTAAAAGACAGCCCTCTTATCTGCCCATGCTGAGGGATCCCACGTTATCAGTTCTAGAAAATAAAAAACCTTTATTAATACACCAGTACTAATACACTAATACAAATATGAACCCAATGTTGCTCTTGGAAAAGAATCCGAATCCTTATACAAACTTCTGTGCCAGGTATGTCCTGCCCTAGAGTCAGTCAATTAAATTTTGTTCTGATTATGTAATTTTCATAACTTAGTATCTTTGTCTGAGACTGTGATTTTGACTTAATAAATAGGTTCTCTACCCAGACAGAGCACTTGAGCTCCTTAGCTTGATTATGCTGTTGAATTAATCTATTGTATTAGATGTGCTTGATTTCTGATTATGTCAATGTTCGAAAACTGGTAATGTTGACTTCTCTGTTCCCCACTCAGGCAGCACCTAAATGGAGTGGCCATAATTTTAGAACTGTATAGCAGTCAGAAGCTATGAATATGTCCAGCTTCCAGGACAGTTCTTTTTTGTATAGGAAAAGAGGCAGCTTCTCTTTAATTGGGACAGTAACACTCTTTTCCTCAAATGCCAACATCTAACGACGGGAGGAGACCAAAAATAATGGGGCTACCATGCAGTAAATAACTGTGTGTGATATTACAGTTTTACAGAGCAAGAAATACTTTGCTTGTGCTTCACTAGGCTTTTGCTTTATGACACAATAAAGTCCTCTGGCAAATAAATGGCAGTACCTCAGCCCAAGGGAGTGGTGATGCTTCTCAGAAGAGTTTTTCAGGGCTTGTTTATTGTCTTATAAACTCAAAGCCAAATTAAGTTGCTATAATGTTACATTTTGCATATGAATTATACCTCCCCTGTCTATCTGCAGTTCTTATTGCCTGGGTTTGTTTCCTGTCTGTCTGTTCCCCTTCACATTTCTACTTGTATATATTATGCTAGGTGGGTCTCCTAGCCCAAAATGTATGGCAGATGTCACTACTGCAAACTCTAGGTATTTTTCAGTTGGGTACCAAAATCCTAAGATGCCAAATGAAATCAGTGCATGCTGGATATGTCTGAAGGGCTCTGAGCAGATATTTTATATCTGGAACAAGTTAGAGCTTTGTGGACTTATATATATGCTCTGTGGAAAAAAAGAAAGAATGGACATTAAGAATCTCAAGTGCCTTTACCAGCTCAGGCTTCAAATATGCTATGAGAGTTGGGAACACTGAACATGTCTTATTTATTCCTGACAAGGACTCATTTCAGCCACAGAAGACTACCAGGATGAACAGTCAGCCTTGCTGCAAAGCTGTCTGTAGGGAAGCTGGAAACCAGGCTGGTGAACAAATGGAATGGGTCATTCACATGTGTTCCTCCATCTGAATTTTGCAAATCTGTGCAGATCTTTCTCCCTGCTGCTGCCCCTACCACTGCCTACAGGATACTTAACAAATGCAAGAAACAGGAAAGTCGACAGAATTATTTCAGACTGTCCATAAATGTAATGAGACCATACAATAATTTAGGCTGGGAGGAACCTGAGGAAGATCTCCAGTCCCTTCACCCCACTCAAGGCAGTCAGACCGGGATGTTCAGTAGGGTTTTGGTTGTCTCCAAAGATGCAGACTGCACAGCCTTATCTGTCCTTTGACCCTTTTTTCTATCAATATATGTCCTTTGCCTGCCATCCTCCTGCAGTACATCTCTGGAAGGAGTCTTGGCTCTGTCTTCTTGATAACTCATAGATATGGGAAGGCAGATACTAGGAGATGAAATTGAGCAAAGGGAAATTTAAATTCACTTCCTTCATTTTTCTGTTTATCAGTGAGGGCTATGAAGCTCTGGGCCCTGTTGCCAGATTAATTTAAAACCATGGAGAATATGATGTAAGAAGTAATTTTACACGGATACTAGAGGGGAGGAGACAATTTCTTTCGTCCTTCATATCATATGTTCCCATTAATATTTTAGGCAGTGTGGCCTGATGGAATTACAGACAGACCGTGAAGATTAGAAGCACTTCTTTATCCATGCCAGATCAATCCTTAATTTCTTCTCTTCAATAGTCTGCAATTATGTTAATGATATTATTTATGAAGGTTTTGCTAAGGCGACTCTTATGAACTGTGGAATACTGATTTTCATATTCTATTTTGTTAACAAATTCTTTGACATGAGATACAATGCAAATGCTTTCATTCCCTCTGCTACTCAGCTCTCCCTGTTGTGCTTCAATCTTCCATGCATTTACAGTTGAGACGCAATGCTAATTTTTTCTGTAGATGATGATGATTATGCAGTAAATGAGGACAAAGTAGGTGATCCATGTATCATTTTATGAGTCTTGTGCATTCATTGCCTTGTTTTGTTGCATTTATGTTGAAGTGCTGTCAGCAAAGGAGCTCAGTGGCAAGCGAGTCACCCTGCCTTCTTCAGGTGTTTGTATCAGCTGAGCCCAGTTGAGCATTAGGTAAAACAGGTGTGTGTGCACTGCTTGCTGAGGGGTAATCAGTGTCCTTTTGCTCCTCATTTCCCGGTGTTCAGCTTAAATGAGGCTGCCTATGAAAAAGGACTGAAGTGAGCTTTGCTGGTGCTGGAACCTGAGTGTAGGCTTGTAGGGGCTGTGAGGTTGTGCTCCTCAACAGACCCATGGACTTCAGAGAGCTGAAGGCTTTGGCCTTGCTGAAGCACCTCTGGAGAGCTTGAGATGGGGATGAAGGCTGCTGAGTGTGAATGTCTGCATTTTGCCTATGGAAGGAGGGATTCTGCTGAGAAGGTGGGAAGTGTGGAGCAAGACTCTGCTGTCCCTGTAGCTTGTGGTAGAACTCCCGCCAATTGCAGGAGCAGTGCCTGGGGTTGTGCTGGGTAAGTGCTCACAGTGTTGTGTGACTGCTGATGAAGCTCAGCAGGGTCAATGACACTTGAAAGTCATATACCTGGTCAGCTCTCAAAAAATTTCAAAATAGAAGCCAGTGAAATGGCCATTGGGAATGCAAATTTCATCATACTTACAGGTGCTCTAATTTAACTGCAAGGCCTGAGTCTTTTGCCATGAGGGCAATGCTCATAGTGAAGACCAGTGGATCTGAGACTTCATTCATAAACAGTATTTCTTATAGTAAAAACTCAACCTCTAAGTTCTTCTGTGTTATCATACGTGAAAAATATCCTAAATTGTGCAGGTTGAAAAGCTTCAGGAGTTTAAAGCTCATGTAGTTGTTATTTTGGGGTCTACTTATAATTTGTGAGTGCCTGAAGTTATCTTTGTTTATACTGCAAATTTTGGCATAGTTCCATTTACTATGGGTTAATGGTCAGGCTCTCATATGTAAATAACATATAATAGTAGTTTCTTTTATTTTAAATTTTTAAAGCTTTATTCTTAATTAACTAGTAATTAAAAACATTCTGTGGTTGTTTTGCAAGATTGCTATGGTCAAATATATTACAATTCCCATTCTTATCCTGTGTCAATTAGCAATTTAGCAATGAAAATCCTAATTAATTTACTGCCCCTACAGTATGACATCATTCTACCACAGATCCTTGTTTAAATGTTCCTTGGAGATTGGCCTTGTCAAAGAGCATAATTGAAGAAGAAAGCTTACTGTATTCTTTCTCGCAAACTGGCTAATTTATGTACCATGTAAAGATTACTTCCTTTGCTTTAAGTGTTTTTCTGTCAAGTGTTGCAAGAAGATCTGCCTTATCAAATCTGTCTTTTTTGGTTAGTTTTTTTTTCCCCCAATAATTAGAGTTCGCACCCTGGATGGGACTGAACTGTGTGGAGTCTGGATTTGAATGCTGATGTTCTGTAATGGCATGTGTAGAAGTGTGTGAGATGGATTATTTTTTTCCTCTCCACTGAGCCCAAAGCAGAGTTTAAGAACAAATGTAGCTCTCCTTCCAGTGTTTCATGGCCTGTGTCTGGGTTGGTGGAGAGTGGCTGTAATTTCTAAACAATAGTTTTTCGTATAAAATACAGAGGTCTACTTGTTACATTTCTCCTATGTGCTTTAACCTTTATCTGTGCTACAAGCCACAACCTAAAGCCCTTTGTTAGCCATTGCTCTTGACAATTAAAACTTTCAGTTATTGCATCTGAACGACTGATCATGATCAAGAGCAATGAGGGAAGCTGTGGCTACTCTCAGTATGTTAGCATAGCTGCTATTAAATATATTTAACTTTTAGATGCAGGGAGTCAGAAATCCATGGCTGATCCCTTTGTTTTCACCTCAGTGAAGCCTAAAGATCAGCACTTGCAGTGAATACGTGTTAATCTACTGCTGCCAGCTGGTAAAGCACCCATGAATAATGGGAGATTACAAGCAACTCGCCCTTTTCCCGAGAGCATTTATCTGTGCTCATTCGGAGGCAGTGCCAGTTAGGGCTGGCACAGTTGTCCTTTGTAATGAAGCTCCTGACCTAGGAAGACTATCCAGAGAGCTTCAGTAAGGTGATCTCTGACAATATGCAAGTCGCAGTAGGTTTCTGCAATTTTTGTGTGTGACTGCTGCAGCTCTGACTTCCCAATCGTGAATTCATACAAGTGGCAGTATGGCTGAAGAGATTGCCTGATGCCCTGTGTACGTAGTGTTTTGTACAGCAACGCTCTGGGAATGGCAGCACATCAGCCTCTGAAATCTTTACTCTCCCTCCATCACGTTAGCACTGCAGTGTAATTAGTCATACTGTATGCACACCTATCCAGCTCGTGGGTTTCTGCACGCTGTCACAGGAGATTAGCAGCTGGTTAACAGACTGTTCAGTTAGCTAATACACGAAGGGGAAAATAGAGCTCTGTCTTATGAGGAAGGGGAATTTCACGTCCCTTATTAATATAGTAAAATGGTGTATTGATAATGACAAACTGTGAGGGTTAATATGCAGGAAATAATAAGTATAAACAAAAGGCCGTTAAGGGTTATGACAATCTAACTAGTGTTTTAAGCAATTGTTTCTAAATATACATATAAAGTAGGGGATTAATTTAATAGATGTTTATAATTTTTCGTTGAACACCAATTGCACACCTTCTTCCTCCCTCTGCCCCTCTAAAATTAATATAATCCTGTGCTAAAAGACAAGATATAAGCACACGTGTGCAGAGTAAGAATAAATATTGATATGAAAACATTTTTTTGTTAAATATCGTGCCATATTAATGAAATGTAACTGTGTTCTGTATCTTGGCTGTTCGTTGGAGAAATGAGAATTTGAGTATTTAGTTGTTAGTAAATTGCAAAGTTGGAACAATGTGTTGCATGAAAATGGAATCTGGCATTACAGGGAAGCTGACACTTCTGTACAAGAAATAAATTCTTTTCTGCCACAGTTGGTAGGGGTTTCCTATTGCTAGGATTTTCTCCAAGGAGATCAATCTCACCATTGTGGTACTGAAATGCAAACTGAGTAGAGGTGTCTAATGTGTCACGAGGTGAACAGCTACAAAACAAGTAGTTTGTGCTGAAGCATGTGCTCTAGAGAAACAATGTGGGGAAACATTGTCTTCTCAGTTTCTTAATTCAAATATGAGAGTTTACTTTTGGTTAGCTTAGTAATCTTTAGCTGTTGTTTTCCTTGTAGCTGCAACTACCAAAGATAGAGGAAAAAGACGGTAGTGCAATGTAGGTATTCTGAGAGGAAAAGAAGTTAGAGAAGTACAATTTATATAGTTTCCCAGACAGTTCTAAAACTACTCAAGCCGAAAGTTTGTCAGTATTTCATGCTGACTTTTTTCATTAGCATTTCTATTCCTGTTCACTTGTCTGCAAGGATTAAGCTTTTCAGAGTAAGAGTTGTATGGCTGAAATACTTTTCTGGTGCTTATGACATTTAGTGATTCCTCTGTTTACTGCAGCAGTATCTTGTTCATTTAATAACCATCAGTTTTGGACTATCTAATTTGTGATTGCATGACTGTAAAGGTATTTGAGTTCTCAAGAAGCTACTGGCAAAATTTTCCCCTTAAAGGACAAGCGATTTCAGACACAGTGTTCTTGGTTTCTGCGATGTTCAGCTTTCAGTAACTAGTAGGAGGAGGTTTTTTTGTGCAACAGAAATATTGCTTACTGCAGTACTCCTGTTTATTCTGTTCAGGACATGTGCTGTCATTTGAAATACAAATGTACTCACACTTTGATATAATTCATGTACTTTTTTCTCCTTTATCAAAATGGTTTGACAGAATTTTGATGAGATTATTTGGTTGACAGGATAGGGCTATTGTTTTGATGTACAGTGCTTTACTGAGATTATAGCTGTGGTTCTATTCTGATATATTTATCTTTGAAATAGGTTTGTAAGACATTCTTAAGCGAGAAAATGCTGATAAGATCACAAGAGTGAAACATTTTGGTAAATTAATGGTATTTTTTACATTTAAGCATAATCATGGTCCGTCAGTTGTTTGGACTAAGAAAAGGTATAAATTGGGCAATAGTATATGAACAGGAAATTGAAAAAGATACAGATCTCAGCTGTATATAAGTACTGCTCCAGAGTTAATCACATTAATAGCTCCAGGAAACCATCTGAGGACTTCATACAATGAACAGGCCTATGTGTCAGCTAACCTGTAGCAGCCTTATGAGGTACTTCCTATTTCATTGAAGGGTCACTATAGTGTCAAAATAGGCTTTAAAAGCTGGCAATTCAACTAAACCAGAACTGATGGGTCGTACAGAACAGTCATGTTTATACTGCATCCACTACTTGTGGAGGATAGTGCAGAATGTATTTTATGTAAGCAATACACTAATTTTAGGGCTGATGAAAGTGCATGTCCAGTTTGTCCTTTGGGAGAAGCTTCTGAAGGTTGCAGGGCTTAACTGTTATTTTTGCCTCAATGTTCACTTTAGTAATGAACACAGCAGGAGCTTTGATAAGCTGACAGGGAAAAAGGGAAAGTCACAGATCAGGAAAATGCTTGTTAAAGAATTTCTGGAGAATCTGAGCATATTCCAATCATCAGACAGCAGAATTTAACATGGTATGCTCAGTGAACTGGTTAATTGGATCCATTTTCGGTTAATTTGGAGAACTCATAGAGGACAGGTGAGGTTTCAAAAGGACAAATATACTTGCAGGAAAGAAAAAGGGGACATGGTAATCATGGCCCAGTGAGTTTAGTTACAAGACCTTAATTGTTCTAGAAAATCTACTAAATAGGGAGGTGAGTTTTGCCCATGTCTAGAGAGAAGAAAACCATTGTGAAGAGCTCTATAACTTTAGGTTTAAGGCAAAGAAATTCTACATTTAGAGGCTTGTTGGAAGCTTATACTGACATTTGAATTTTGCAGTAAAAATCCTTCTTGCCTCTCTATCCCTGAAGTCCTACATAGGAATCTTCAGTCCCCTGGGCCAGATGCTACTTGCTGTGAATAAATAGCATTAATATCATATCATATTACAAGCCTTTTCAAATTATGGAGGTTGTTTTTGTTGGCTGATTATGCAAATTGAACCAAATCTGTGTATATTGAAAAATACCTGGGTTACCTGAGCCATGGAAAGAAATTAGATCCTGGCAGGATTTTGGGACCACTTAAACCAGCTCTGGAAAGACCAAGAACTAGCAGTTATCATTGCTATTAACTAGGCAGAAGAGTAAATTAGTGTACACTGGAGACAGTTTTTTCATAAGATGTGAATTGCAGAGAATTCCAAATAGTGCAGGGTAAGGGTCTAAAGGCAGAAAAGAGAAACAGCAGAAACCTCGATAGTGTGTGTTATGGCAAATAAGACCAAGCAAGACAACAAGATTGAAAACCACAACAAGTGCTATCATGCTATCACAGCTGCTGAACACTAGCCCAGCGTGTATAGCAAGGACAAATGTTCTCAGTGTCAGAGCATTTCTGCACTGTCATCTGTCCCTCTGATGAAGGTGATGAACAAACTGCTGACCTGCATGCAATTAATCTGGACCTCTGTTAATTCCTTTTAATTGGGGCACAACTCCCTGTGCTAGAATCAGTGATGTGGGCACTGAGGGAAGAGCCCTAGGCACTGGAACAGATAGGAAAATGAGCGATGAATTTTCCCCCCAACACAGCATGAAATAAAACAATGTCTTAGAAAAGTCTGTGACAGATCTGGGATTGAAGAGGCAATGTTGATCTTCAGCAAGCGAGTATGTACTTATGGATAGAGAACAGATTGGAAGATATGCAAGAGGCTGCAATTATAGCAGCAGTAAAAAGTCTTTAATCATTATTAGGTTCA
>WEKY01062285.1:0-41060 GCA_013390045.1 Picathartes gymnocephalus
AAAGGCAATTTAACAAACCAATTAAGACTTTTGAAAGCTTACAGACAGATTTAGAACAAATAAATACTTTTTAAAAATTCATTTTAAATGCTATTACCTCATTTAACTGTGGAAACATGTAACAGGGAAAATTAAGACCGCCATCCTTCCAAATTCTCAGGCTGGTCTGTACATTCTCAGATATGAACTGTTTCACTGATTTCAAGAGCACTGTTATTAATCAATACTGTCATTATTAACTGAATGTACAAAAAATTATTAATTCTCAGACTATCACTTTACTTGTTTCAAGTAATAAAAAATTATCAAATTTCAGTCTGTACAGCACTTGCTATATATGAAAGGGAACTACTTTTTCATGGCATGGTCCTTCGCTTCCTTGGCTGCCATTGCCACGTCACAGTAACAGATCTCCAAAAATACCAACAAGTTCTCTCTTGCTATAATTCTATGTCAACTCATGAAGTTGCAATGGGAGAACATAAAACACACTGCACTGAGTGCTCGTAGTTATACTGCAGTACCTAATGTTCACAAAAGCAAGAAAGTCAACATCTTACATCCTCTGGCAGCTCATAATTCAAAAAACCAATGGCATGAAAAAAACCAATGGTATGATGAACTGGCTGCTGGTGAAGGTCAGCATCTGCCAGGACAACATCTTGCTCAACATTCAGGCTTTGCTGTTGCTGCTTCAAGAGAACCAAGAATCACAAGTCAAAAAGCAGTGAATAAACATGCATCCACAAACCACTTCAATTTAAAAATTCTTAGGAGTACTTTTGAATCAAACAGTCTAATTTTACACTTTAATACTGCATACATCCAGTTGAAATAGTTTCAAGTTTTTATGACCCAAATTCTCAGAAAAACAGAGAAATGCAGTAATGTTCAATGCTGCCCCAGAGTTTTAATCAAGATCAACACTATAGTTGCCATTTGAAGAGGTAAAGTCTTCAACTTGAACTAAGTTTTTCGAACTGCTTGTATGCATCTATGCACACAGTCTGGTCTTGCCATTCCCCTTTCAAGCTAAAAAAAAAAAACAAAACACAAAACCCACACCGAAATTGAGTTAGAATGAAAATTCTTGCTAAGAAATGGAAGAAAATTGATTTTTTTCTACATAGACATGGGTTATACAGCATTATTCCTATTTGGAAAAGTGCATGTCTATTTAACTAGATTGTGGTAAAGCAGCAACTGAAACATCAGTGTTCGTCCACTAAATATGGACATTAGTGTAGAAAATAAATTTTATGTCCTGAAGTTTTCATGCACTCATTTATTCACAGAAACAAGCATAGAGAGTGGTTTTGGCACTTGTTAACATATTACAGTATTCTGTAATGGCAGTTCCTCAAAGGAATGGTGAAGTTTTAGGTTAATAGGAGTTAGCTTCAGTTTTTAAAAAGTTAACAGCAAATTTTTCAAACTGCTGAGGATTACTTTAGGACTTTATTACTTCTACTGGCCTAATAAAAAAGAACTAGAGTCATCACATGAGCTGATAACAAAAAAACACAGGTGAACAACCTCTAGGCTACGTTTCACAAGAGGCATGCAAAATTTTCCAGAGAAAGTGCCGGAAGAACTAAGCTATGCCTACAATAATCAACACAATGAACTCAGCAGACTAAACAAATACAAACACATCCAGGATATTTTTACATGAGGATCCAGACTGGTAAACATAAAGCCTTGCAAAAAAAATATCCAAAACACCTCAATTCCTAATGTTCTCTGCAACAGTAAGTAGCTGAAGTAAGGAAGTGATGAAGATCATCCATAGCTACCACAAGCATGTTGGTGAATTCCTGAAGAGCAGTGTGCATGCCAAAGAATGCCATCTGGAACTGGAAATTGTCTTTACTAGCCACAAACTTAAAATAGGAATCGATATATACTTACACACCCTGCACAGTGAGAAGCACAAACGATTCTCCTTTCCTCATTACAACCTGTGTTGGTTATTTTAAAACTCCAAAACCCTCAGATAGGAAGCCAAGCCACATTTCAGAAGAGATCAAAACAAAACCTGTTCTCAATCTTGTATTCCAGATCTGCACAGGAAAAGCACCTCTGGTCCCACTGAGTACAATGGCTTCATTATCATGACAAAATGTGATCTCATAAAGCAAATCTGTATAGCAGTTTGTAGGTGGGGGATTATAAATCAGCAAAGAGGAAAATTACAGCTATGTGTTACAAGCAGGTGATTTATTTCTGCCACGGAGGTCAGTTAAAAGATGCTTGAGGAAAGTACAGGAATACAGAACGGAGGTAACAGCTCAGTGAGAAGGACAGTGTGGGGGGTTTCTTCCTAGAGATTCTGAAAAAAAAATTTTGCCTGACTTCAACTAAAGTAAAGATTCCATTCAAAACAGGGTTTTCTAAGGAGGACTGCATCTCTTTAGAGTTCAGCATTTTGTATCCAAAGAAGACATGGGAAGACAAATGAATCAACTAACTGGATGCATACCAACTGCATAAAGGGAAAACTAAAGCTATAGGAGCAAGTACTCTGTGCATCAGCCAATGAAGCAGCTAATGCTGCTTCCAACTGTGCCAACTGGGGGTTAGTTAGCCCAAAATATATCTAAATGTAGTATTTATAAACATAGCATGAACCATAGCATTTGTTAGTGATGGCACTTAGTACACCGGTCAAATACCAGAAAATAATTAGAATGCACTACTCACTAACAGGAGGAATTATGGTCTTTCCAGATCTCATTAAATATATTCAAATGCTGTTGGATTTGGTTGGTTTTCAGCCACATTTACATGCAGTAATGCCTGCTAAAGATAAGTGCCTTACAGAGCTAGCAGTGGAGTCCAGATCTTAGGCATTTAAGACAAGAAAGTCTGGTTTCTGGAAGGGATTAGATGCGCTGAAGCAGCTATACACTGAATAGCAGTTGGGGAAGCAGTGGACAAAAGTCAACGTGTAAAGAACAGGGAACAAGAACAGCATCACTATATTGCACTGACCTTGAAATCCACAAGTAACCATAAAACATTCTACAGTTCACAAGACACCAAGAACTAAATATCTGATAGCTGCAGGATCCCAGACTGCTGGCAGGGCCCTGCAACCCAACTTTACCAGAGGTACATGCCAACCTACAGAAAACACCATTCTTTAGGGGGATGGGGTGGGGAAACCCCCAAACTGTCCCCCAACTTCAAAGGAAATTCTTACAGGCTGGAGAAAAATCCGGTCTCCCCAGCCACCCACCATCTCATTGTACCAGAGGGGCATTGCCTTTATGTTTGTCGTCACATTGTTCTGACTGGTACAAGGTAACATTTCTTCAACTCTGCCCTCTACGCACTGGCATCTACTAATCAAGACACCTCTTATCATTCATTAACTGGCTCTAGTTGACTCACTGACTGGCTCTAATGAAACCACTAGCAAATGCTGTGTCAAGCAACAACAAATAGCATTACAGGTTATGTGATCAGGCAGGATGTGAAGCCTTTTTTCTTCTCCCAATAAACCATGTTACTAAATATGGACTGGTGATTGTAACCTGTTTGGAGAATCATATTGTGAGAGGATGCATTAGTTTTATCACAATAAAACAAAGTTTCATGAGGTTAACCCTAAACAGCTTCAGTCAGATGGGACATGACAGGTTCTTAGCCAGATCCACATTTATGTCAGATGTGCTAAACAATAAAACTGAACCTTTCATAACCAGAAAGAGCTTGCAGTATGCCTAGATTCAAATTTGATCAGGTATTTCCATCTGACAGCTGTTTGGCAGGGTAGTCAGAATATGATGTTTGCTTTTGGTTTTCACAGATACTTTTTCATGCACAAATCAGTCTGCATGTTAATAGATAAAATGATAGACCAACTTTGTGACAGCTTGAGCACTACTTGAGCACCATAACTGAGGTAGGTTTAATGAGTAATCTTTGCAGGGTGCCAAAACAACAAATATCTGCCAATTTAAGCAACAGAACAACAAAAACGCAAACCCTCAAAACTGGCAGTGTTCAAATTCTACTCTGAGTAAAGCTTATGGTCCACTGAACTCATGCACAGACCACAGATACAAATCATAGACACAAACAAGACTATTTTGCAAAAAGAGACATCAGGGAGGACAGACTCAGTGTGTAAGTCTCAGTAACGGTACCAAGAAAAAGATTTCAATCCTATTCAAGCTGAGGTTCATAAATTTTATCTAGCATGATGAGCCAAAATAAATAACACAGCACTTCTTCTACAGAAATGCAGAAAGACTTTGAGCTATTAGTTCAGCCAACAGATCCTTATTTCAGTCATTGCTTATTAAAAAGTATCTGAACAACCAAGTAGTGTTCCCTCAAAGTTCCTAAGTTGTAGTTATTTAGCATGCTCAGGCTGCTTGTTGAATCAAAGACCAGTCTTCTCTGTTACAGAAGAAACTCCTTTTGCACCTACCCGTCCCTGCCCCAAATCAATAATTTCCAGTTTATGGGTATATTTACACATGATTCAAAGCATCAACTTCTTAAAAGGTATGTTGAAGAAAGTAACTGATTAAATACTTCAATCATATTGGCTGAAAATCCTATTTTCCTATTTTTTATTATATATTATAAAGCAACATATTTCATTATCACACAGTTCCTGAGACACTTAATGCCATGATCAAATTGTACATACAACTATCCACAAAACCAGTGTTAATTTACATGTTATATATATATATAAGTCCCTATGCAGGGAACAGATCAAATACACAAAAGCAGCAGCACCTGAAGCAGACCGAAACCTTCCAATACACAGCCACAGCCCAGGATACTACTACAAAGCAGCCTGAGAAGAAAACAGCTGCATTTTCATCAAAAAGCTACTTCATTGGCCTGTACAAAAATTACTCTAAAACAAATCATTCCTTCATTAAAGGTACTTACAGAGTTGTCACATATTACAGTGGCATGGAACTTGAATCAATAATCACTAAGTGAGCACAGCAACACTGTAACAGGATCCTATTAGATAGGAAAGGTTCACAAATCCCACTTGCAGGTTTGTCTTCCCCCCATCCCCTACAGAGAAAACATCATCTCCCCTTTTTCCTATAATAGCCAACAAATTAAGGTACGAAAATTAAATTTGTATCAGCTGCACTGACCTTTGATTTTCTTGAGGATGTGGGTTTCTCTTTCAGACTAACAAAATACAAGCATACCTAAAAGGCTGGGGGTTTTTTGAACCCAGAAGTTACTCCTTTAACTTTTCTGGTTTTACAAACGAGAAGTTACTTTTTTTTTGAATTTGGTTGTTTCTAACTCAGAAGTTACTTTTAAACTTTTTTGGTTTTAGAACTCTCTGAATACATCTCCCCTCACTTAAAAATCATACAGAAATCTGCATCCTCTTTCAGTACATTTGCCTACGGCCAGCTCAGTCACATCAGTTTCTTCCGTACTGCAACATTCATTGTATTACACTGAATTCAGTATAAACAACTACCATGTTCAACTGCTCTAGAGAACAGCTAGCACCAAAGAAGAAAGCTTCAGGTTAACATGATACAGGCACTGTCAGGACTGTCAAGCAACTCATTTTAGCCCCCCCACCCCCAAACCAATATATTTGTATTTCCATTTTTCTCTCTCCAACAGTTCTTTGTTTTCATTTTTATAGCAGTTGCTGAGTAAATGCTACAGGTTTCCAGAGTGAGATAATTTCAGTTAGATATTGTGAAAGTCCTCACTGTTACACAGTTCTGGTAAAACTGGGTACATTTAATCTAAAGGGGAATGACAGAAACTTATATTACATACAAAGCCAAACATTAAGTGATTTTATTTCATCTTAGTATTCAGAGCCAAGATTTGGCAATAAAACAAGTCATTCTGAGGCACATCAGAAAAAAAAACTTCCAGATATAGCTCAAGCTGTATCTCTTCTATACTGTATTTTTCTTATCATACTATTTATGCTTTGATTTAGCACCCAATTTACCACAGTGGCCACATGTGTTGAAAAAGTCAGAGCCACAGTCTCACAGAAATACCGTCTCATGAAATTATACTGACAACTTCTCTGTCGCCAACCCTTCCTCCTGGATGAGTCCTACATGAGCATGTTTCAGGTTTCTCCAATCCTCTGTTTGGTCCTGTGTCCTGGACAGACCTTGGATCCACATGATAGTCCTGTCCTCAGCACTGTCTCTGACCTCTTTCCATTTTGCTACTGCTACTAGTCCTAAGTGTACTCTGTCTGAACCTGAGTCTGGAGCTGACAAGTGTTTGGCTCTGCCACTCTATTCTGAATTTGATTTCTTTCCTTTTTTTTTCTGATTATACTAATCTATACCTTAGATTATACCAATCTATAGCTTCTAGACACCACTAACTCTTGCTTTTTTTGGGAACTTGACAAAAAATCAGATTTAAAAAATCATTTTGCTTGCAGAAAGATTTTGCAGTAACTTCCAGAAAACAAACCTGCTTTTGGTCTACAATATCCTACAGTGCTCTAAAAGCAAAGACCTTCAATCATTTTCCCAGAATGACAAATTTCCACACATCTTGGCTATGACAGTCCAGGCTTTCTTTCTTCTCTAGGATGAGGACATTAGTTTCAGAAACTCCTGGATATCTGCTGTTATCTTCATGCAAATGTCACTGCCTTTCTCACATTACCCTAACAAAACAGCCAAACAAAAATTAAGTTTCTGATGACCTGTGTCTATACCACCTTAAAAAGAAACTGAGAGAAGAAATCTCAAAATTTTTGGATAAGGTTACAGTGACTACCACTACCTCACACAGAACTTCAGTTTTCCCTACCATTAAAGACTATTTTGAACCAAGAACCTCAATGTCTGTTGGAAAGGGGGCTTCACCTATTTGAATATTAATATCCAGTGCTCTTTATGGCCTAGGTTATCCAAGACAACTACATGAGACTGGCAGATTTGAGTCACAGCTTCATGTCACAGACAGGATACCTTAAGCAATCTAAAAATTGGCATTAGTGCTGATGTCCATGCATCTGGATCCTACACTGATCAGAAATGTTTTGCATCTATCCAATTGCTAGATGATAAAAGAAAAAGAAAAAAAGGAGTATCCGAAACATGCTATTTCACTTACCTCACTAAAAAAATCACCAACAGTAAAAAAACAAAAAATAAAAAGGAGAACAAAAAAGTAGGTCTGTAACTTAAAGACAGTGGTCTGAAAATCTGATTACCATTCTGGTTTCTCAAGTGTGTAGCAGGCGAGAACTTCCCCACATGGCAGAAAAAAAGCCAGAAGCTAAGCATAAAATCATACACTTCAATCTGGCAAAAAAACTACCAGTGACACTAGATTAAAACCATAAATCCCGATTACAAGAATTATTTTATAGCAGATTTTAAGTGTTTTAGAAGCATAATAATTGCCTTTAAGGACACTGGTATTTTTAATCAGCCACTTAAAAAGGAAGAGAGAAAAGCAGAGAGGTGATTTAAAGCAACCAAATTCTATCACATTACTTCCTGTGTGTTGCCTAGAGGCTATGAGAAGTTAGCAATCACACTAATTTGGTCCCATTACTATGAAAAAGATGCAAGAAGGCAATGATGATGATTCTGGCAGAGAACTACTACTTTCCTCCCAGCACACAGAGAAACATATGCTGGATACCAGTATGTGATTTCTGTTCAAAAGGAAACTTTTGTGTGAAGCTTTCCTAATCCACAGAGAAGATTCTGACTGAAAGAACGAATCCCCAGTGGGTATGCAGCTCTGTAACACTACTATGGTGAAGCCCACTTCCTCAAGGAAGAAATGAAAGCTCTTGAAATGTTTCTGGCAGTTCAAGAGAGGTCTATGTACTTACCTCAAGTGCTTATAGCTCTCCTTCATACAGAGAGGGTAAACTAATTCTGCACTTCAAATATTCTGAGTTCTGTATCTGTGAATGATCCACCTCCCTCAATTCCTCAAAAATTTTGCTTACACTTCTAATTTTGCTTTTCCCCACGACCAAGTTATTTCTCAACACTTTTTTGATAGGTAATATGCTAACCTTAATACTTACGTTCTGAGCCTAAGTATGTGAATTTAATCCAATCTTTTACTTCAGAAGTTTCTATGCATGTTCAGTGGCAAGAGTCTTGACAATTCCACTGACCTCTCATCCTGTAAATTCTGGACCAGTCCGTGGGACAAAGTATGACTGGTTTTATCCATCTACTACCTTAGTATCTTCTTTTGTATTGCTCTTCCTCTGATATATGTGCGTCAGGCAGTTGGAATTTACAAAAACCTGAAACAGAAGCTATAACATATCCACTATGAGAGAAAGATGAATAGAATTCATCCTCCACGCTTCCTAAAAGCATCTGACATTTGGGGCATTTTCGATCCATGTCAAATTCTGGCTGTAAACCAGAAATGGAGGCCCCAGTCAGCAAACTGGGAAAGTGGCCACAAACAAAGATCACTCAGTTGAACTTCAGCTGTCCAGGCAACCACCAAATAAAACTGTTTATTTCCAAGTCTTTTATGAATAAATAGGCAAAATTTCTACAGCATGACTGCACTGGAAGCGTTTCCTCAGCAGAGACTAAAATAACAGAGAGGATAAGGATACCAATGCTGACAGACTCTGGCCCTGGGTCTACTGACAAGAAAGTCAAAATCTTGCAGTAACACAGTGGAAGTGTACAAGGTTTATAAATATATAAACCACGTAACTGTGCAGGGCTCCCCAACCATGCTCTAATACAATCTTAGTTTTATATAAATGTCATGAGCCTCAAATCATTAGAGAACTACTTACATGGACAGATAAGGGAGATGTTTGGTGATGCACGACAGAGCATAAGAATTCATCCATTCTGAATTAGTAAGAAAAATAACAAATTTATCTCTACTGTTACGCTTTCTGCTATTGCTGCAATGGCCTGTCACAGAGGTCAATCACTTCCTTGCATCTATTTCAAAATAAAGAACCTGCATATTCTGAGACAGCATGGGAAAAGGAACCCGCAAGAATGTGGTAGTTCTCTCAGCAGATTATGTTTCAGGACCTTATGATCCAACATCTAAAATGTATGCAATGAAGCATCTTTAATCAAATAGTAAACTCCTGCAAAGCCTCTTTCATGTCTATGTAGCTGACAGTAAAAAATCAAAACATACAAATTGATTAAATTTGTCAATTACTATTTTAGTGAGAGTTCTGAAAACATTCACTTCAAATCCAAACTTGTAGAAGACGACTCTGGCTATTCAGTTGCTTACTCTAATTAAAGCACCAAACCCTGAGTTCTAGAAAGCAAGGATGGAAAGATAAAAACATTCACATTAGGTAGAAAAATTTACAAACAAAGAAACTAGCACTTTAGCTCTGCTTCAAGTATTTAGGGTTTTTTTCCTTCCATAATGACTAGGAACTAATTTTTTGATCACCATAACCTTCACTAAAAGCTGGCTTATCTTACTTTTAAAGCAATCACTAAGGATTAAATCTCTGAAGCCTTTTAAAAAGGAATAACAAACAACAAAAGCGATTAGATGCAAGGTGAACTTCTGTATTTTTTTTTTTCTTTGAAGTAATTATGCTACAACAGATAAAACCATTTTCTGCTGTCTACAGTTTTAAGCCTGGAACTCTACTGGCACAGGACATTATAGCATCCCAATGGCTGTACCATGGTGCTTCAGCTTGCTTTGCCCTATGTACCTCTCATGAGTTCATGCTAACAGCTTTGGGTTATTCAGTCATAACTAGTCTTCTGGCACTGAGCTCCACCTGCTGACAAGTCTCTCAAGTGTTGCAGAGCTTCCACACCAAGTCTCAGTTTTGTCAACCAGTTCCAGGAAAATGCTGCAATACGCAAAATAAATCTACATTAAACACTTCTACAGTGAGAACAGCATGTAATTTCAAACACATATTCTTAAAAATAATGGCTTTTTGCCTTCACAAATTTTTTTAACATGTAAAGAAAAAAGGAGAAGACATATTAAAGTGGCACAGAGATTTCACGATATGATTGCTAAACAAAATAATTACTATTTTATATTAAATAAATCCATTGCATTGTTTAAGCAGTCCCTGAAGATTTCCTATTCTGTAACAATTTTCAAGGCAATACTGATGCTGTAAGTTTAAAGCTTTACCATGAAATGCAAATCATCATAATTGTATATAATTACCTGAGTAAATGTTTAGCAGGCACTGCAATATTCAAAAATTAATGATGTCTTTATTTCTAATCTGATCATCAGACATATAAAAGTTTTGTTGCTGTTGTTTTCTTCATTTTAATTACCATGGCCATGTTTTGTTGATCATATTAACAGCAAAAATATACCTTATATACCTTAAAACAAATGACAGGCCATATATTCACTGACTGAACACCTACACATGGAAAAGTTAGCTCAAGCAGCTTCCAGTTACTGGTTAAATTTTATATAGTGACATAGTACATAACACTTTGGATACTACTACATTTTTGTAAAAATCTATCTGTTCACAAGGAATAATCAGCTTTTTTTTAGTACCTATCTCAATACTTTAAGTACAGAAGAAAATGTGAACTATGAAAACTGTGAATCTTCCATTAATATAGTGAATAGCATAAATGTGTAACTCTAAGGGGCTCAAAGACAAGATTTTAAACCTGCAATGCCTTCAGCATAATCATCTCTGTCTTGCATGGATAAGTCAGTAGAAAAGCATAACTGCTAGTAACAATAAAATGTTTAATTTTTCCATCTATAGTGACAAAACTGTTAAATTCAATGTTCAGAAATAACAAAAAATACATTTTTGTTTCACTCCTTGCTATGATATTCTGATTGAAAAAAAGTGAATCATTGAGCAATTTCCTTTTTTTTCCTAAAATGGCTACATGACTACCAATACACACCTAACATGCTACAAAAAAAAAATTGACTAAAGCAAACTATATTGAAGACACTAACAGAAAACAAAACTTCCCGCAGTTAACCGAGGCAAAAAAGAACAAGGAAACTAAGTTAAAACACTCATGTTACATTACATTGTCTATAAAAAAATATCTAACAGTATTTCAAGATTTCACTCCTTGTTAGTATTCTATTATACAGTTACCTAATGTAAGAGAAGGGAAACAAAACAATTTGCAAACTATTCCACCATGAAATTGGCTCTATTTATTTGATATAAATACTTAGGAGATATGAAACAAAATTGCTTTGCATATCCCCTCTTAAATTTAAATTACAAAAAAAAAATATTACTTGTGACTTGAGGACACAAATATTTGCTTCATATGGATGCTGACAACACAAGTCAACTATGATTTTCTAATTCTTAGGAAAAAAATTTGTAAAACAAGTGTTTACAATTAATTTCTGAAGAGGAATAAATAACCACATTCAAATGTATCAGAGTAACATTTAGATGAACTGCTCTCAGACAAAGTGGAGAAACCTTAATGAATTCATAGCTGTAGAAACAGTGATCCTCTTGACTGATGCCAGGATGAGCAATCAGCAGCAAGAGTATCTTGTTTCTGATCTTATACGACCCTACACTTTTAAGAGTTTCACTAAAAAAAAAATCCCATTTTAAAAATCACCATGATGCTTATTTACAGAAACAACCCATCAGAGTATTATTTTTTTCACCTTGAGATGCCGTCAAGACTGCCAGATCAAGGCGATGCCAGACATGAGCAGACTGGGAGAAAGAAGAGCACATCAAGAACAGCCCTGCAGAGCAGGACTTGGGGGTGCTGGTAGACAAAAAGCTGAACAGGAGCTGACACTGTGTACTTGCAGCCCAAAGGGTCAGCCACATCCTGGGCTACACCCAAAGCACCGTGAGCAGCAGGACGACGGAGGTGACTCGCTCCCTCTGCCCCTGTGAGATCCCACCTTGAGAGCTGCACCCAGGTCTGCAGTCTTTAACACAAGAAAGAGATGCAGCCGTTGGAACAAGCCCAGAGGAAAGCCACTAAATTCATCAGAGGGCTGGAGCACCTCTCCTATGACAACAGGCTGAGAGAGGAGTTGTTCAGCCTGGAGAAGGGAAGGAAGACCTCCAGGAAGATCCCATTGAAGCCCTTAAGTACTTAAAGGTTTAAGCTCATAAGGGTGAATAAGAAAGTGATATGATAAGGGGAGACAGCCTAAAAGAGGAGAGGTTCCAGCATCTGAGCAGAGTCTTGCTCTGCTGGGAACACAGCTCTGGCATGAACAGTCAGAGAGGACACAGCCCCAGTACTGACAGTGACCATCCAACACCACCTTAATCCTCTCTGCTCCACTGCAGGATGTAAACAGTAGTCCTTTCGTGTGCAGCGAGAACAGGCCTGACTACTGCTGGCTCACTGAAATGACCAGCTATGAAAGAGGCTGTGTAAGAGAAAAATCCCCCAGAGTCTGCACCACCTCTCAGCACTTCTACCGTGAGCAGACAGGCCAGGTGTAAGGGCTTATCCAACATCACAGGCAGGAATCATTTTATGATCACCTCAAACCCCTTCTCAGAAGGCAAGGCCAGAATACCAACACCATCAGGCACATTTAGCTCCTGTCTGTTTTCAAGTCCAAAAGCTGGTAGAATTCTTTACTGAGGTGCAAGAGCTCCTACAGGTCCTAAGGGAAAAAATAGCATGAGCAACAGGATGAGCAGGATCCAGTGCAGGCTGCAGTGGATCATGACCATTTCCTTCTGGGGCAATGTCTGCTGATCCCAAGGCAGTCTCAGTACCAGAGGCCTGCATGTAAATGCTGTATCCTGTACTTGTAAATGCTGAACTTGACTTATCTGCAGAAATAAAGCTGCCTGCTTTCACAGTTAACCCTGTTTGCAGTCCCATTCAGTATCCTGTACAGGACAAGAACTTCCACATCTGGCACCTCCAAAATAAGTCTGCACGTCCAAGGGTGGCTTAGCCCTTCTGGTAAGCTTTGCCTTGAAGAAGCAAGGGAAGTGGTAATTCTGCACAATTTATTCTTCAGATGAAACTTAACACATCACACTTCATGACAGGTCTTCTCTGCAAGGTAGCTTGAATGATCAGCATTATTTTCATAAAAGGTGAAGGTACTCTGAACTTTCAGATAACATAGGCCAGATGGAACTCCATAAACTAGAGCAAGTCACTTTAAGTACGAAATCCACGTCAAAATGAATGTTAACATTATTGCTGACATACAAAAGCCTCCCTGATTTACTTTCACTCCCTTTACAGTAAATTCCACTTACTGGTTTAAGAAATGAAACAACAAAAACCCACTTTATCCGCTATTTCAGCTTACACAACACCACTTAGTGTGTCAAATATTTCTGTCTCCTTTTGTACTAACTTCCTGTTCCTGTTCTACCTTCTCCCTGAGAAGCTGACCAGATTGCTTCTTTTCATTAGGCCACTTTCTAATTGCTCTCATGGCTTTTCTCTGCAACCTTGCACTGGGTTAAAAGGCAAGATTTTGTAAAGGGGTGCATCCTACTCCAGTGGAAGGTGTTGAAAGGGGTTGGAACTCGGCAATCTTGAAGGTGCCTTCCAATGCAAACCATCCCATGACTCTACGTTTCCCCTTCCTCTGCCCTCCCACAGAGGCCACTGTGCCCTGACCACAGAACCAGCCATCCTGTGCCATCTGCCCTGGGGCACTGCAGGCCCGTCAGTGGCTGCACTGGAGGTGATGAGCCCTCCCTCCTTGCAGGTGACACTGGAGGTGACACGGTGATGGCAGTGGTGGAGCTGCTGTGTCTCTGTCCTGCTGGCCCTGTGCAGGCCTGCGCTCAGCACACAGGATTACTTCCTCTCACTCACTGAAACAGAGGTTTGGACACCAGAAAGCAAACTTCAGTAATCTTGAACTGAAGGGGAAGAGTACCATTCTTATGACTAGACTCATCATCTCAACTAACCCTAGCAGACACTAATCACTAGCACTACTATCGGATATGGTATTAAATAACTATCAAGATAGCCTGCCCCAAAAAGATTCCAAGCCTCCTAATCTTTCTCAATCATTATCCTGATTCTTCTTTTCTCTTTCTTCATCTTTTCGTACTTTTAAAACTCCTTCTAGGTCACGACAAGAATACAAGCTTTGTAAAATAATGTTTTGTACCAGTGTAAATGACAACCATCTCATAGTGCCTTGTAAATATTAAACAGCAGTGGAAGCAAGAGAATGCCGACAATCAAGTATAATTGTAGAATGGGAATCAAACGGTTCCACAAATAGATAGAGAAAGAAAAAAGCTTTCCTCTCAGAAACAACCATTTAATTATCATTTCACAGAGCTACTGTCCCATGGGCCAAAATGAATGTCAGGCTAAACTTCTCAAAGAAAAATATTTCCTACATGTCAAAATGAATCCACAAAGGCAAACACTACTGTTTGTCCCTTTAGTAAACAGGTACTGTTTGTTTGCTTTTTTATGTGGCCTACAAACTCTGCACATAGCTGCATACAACTGAGAAAAGGAAGTCACACAAAATATTAGCAAAGTACAGTACTTACTTAAATTATATGTGGTCTCATCAGACCAAAAAAAATTCCTTTTAATTATTAGGAGCACGTAAACATTTAAAAATAAATTGCAAAGAAACCAATGTTCATTTCTGTTTAAGAAAATAGCAATTACAGTACATAAAATTAATTTCTCAATTATGTAACACATGCAGCAATTCCAAGAGCTTTTGCTGTTAATTTTCTATCTACAACTGTAAATTTATTTCTTTAACACAGCCAAGGAAATTACCCATAACTACTCAGTCACATTTATTAAATCTACATAAGGGTTAAGACTTTTCTTTATAAAACAGTGTAATGAAAATCTAAGCATCAAGTGTAGAGAAGACCAATCCAAGTCCACAGACAGATTGTTATGAGTTACTGCCACTTAAAAAGAAAAAATATCATGCAACTGAACTTGTCCAAACAAGTCTCCAAAAATGCAAAGTGAAGTCCATTCACTTTAATCACCTTTGAGAGTATCTTGATACTCTGATCCCAGGTCTGAAGTACAATGGCAGGGCTACGCAATTCAGTAAAACAGACACAAAACTCACCATAGAAGTCACTGATCTGGCATCTTCTTCATAATTCACTACAGGTGGTGGCTCTTTCCCATCATTCTCCTGAACCTTTTGTTCCAGTAGTTCTTTCTGGGCTGCAAATTTTGCCTCGGAGCATCTTAATTGCTGGACTGTTTGCTTAAGTTCTTCAAGCGCTTGCTTTTGGCTCAGCAAGAGTACAATACTGCAAAGAAAAATAACAATTTAAAAATATACATGATTCAGAATAGTTTATTTGCTTCATAGAAGCTGGGGGTAAAAAAGCATGACAATTCCTCAACATAATCATTTACTCAAAGGTGAAGCAATTCTAGAAAATTTTCAAAGCAACAGGATAATGCAAGCAAACACTCATTCTCTTCTATCACAAAAATAATGTTGTAATAAATATAGGTGAAACTCCTGTTTTCATCCACTTTTGACTGAATTTATAAACACTGGAGTTCTCCCTCACTTAGAGAATAAATTTTAGATAATGATTTCAAGTGATGAGAAATTCACTCCCATCAGTGTAGTTGCTTGCAGTAATAATTTGCAATACTAAATTCACCTCATATCCAGTATAAATTCATATGGCACCACACAAGAGAGATCTGTTTCTTCCTCTGCTCTGTAAGTGTTTTTGGACTGTGTTATAACTGTCTTATGAAGTTAATTAATTTTGTCTTTATGAGGAGCTAAAAGCAACTTTTCATCTTCTACTTATTTTTATAGTTCTTCTCTGAATACTCCTCATACCCATGAATACTCAAGACGGTCATGACTAAATCAATTTGAAGGACACGCACTTAAGAGTATCTGCAAGTACACAGACGACAATTATCCCAAAGAACTTACAAAACCAACACCTGACAAAAGCTGTCTAAGACTGAATCACCCACAGTATAATACAGACACCCTTACAAGCACTCAATCAGAGCCCAGTGACATGTGGCTACAGGAGATGCACCGTTCTCACAGTCTACAAGAACAGATGAAGGACGTAAATGGACTAGAACTATGAAGAATGAGGACAGTATGAAGAAAAATCACAGTATTGTGTTGCTCTGTATTGTCAGGCTTGAAGACAAGCCCTCCTGCAAGCCCTGCCCTTGGAAGAAAAAAAGGAAGGCAAAAGTTCTTCATATAGGGATTGATCCTTCACAAACTGATGATCAACCAAAGGAGTATTCAAATGGGTTTCAAAGTAACAGGGGAACCACCTGTCATAAAATCCTCTTTGGGAGGAAAAGATACAAATCATATCCATATAGGTGAGCATTATATCAAGTCACTAATGAGCAAAACTCTACACCATCAGCAAAATGATCATTCATTCAAAAAGGGTAAGTGTGATGTATGCAGACACAATTCCCAAATCTGAAACTGAGATTTGGCATGAGCCTGCACAGATTTAAAAGCATTTGAGAAGCAAATAACAATTCTCCTGATGTTATCCTCAAGATAATGTGTTTTCATCTGGTCTCCTTTATGACAGAAAAAGGACATGACCATGCTAAAATAAGAGACTTCAACCATCAGCAAGGTTTGGTGAATACACACTGGCTGGAGTGACATCCCCAAATACAGAATGGTTTCAACTGACCAGGACACAGCGATAACAAAACGTACTCTACCAGTGAAAACTCACTCACAAGCCAGTCTCTTTCCTGAACCATGGTAAAATGGATTACTGAATCTAATTCAGTTTTCCAAATCCAACTTTCAGTGCTTGCCACTCCAGTCATGCATGATGAATTAGAGTCTATAAAATTATTTGCCTGTGGCTTGCATGAGTGCAAACTTTAAAGTCCTTGTTGCTAGCAATAGCTACTAGCAACTTCACCAAGTGAGATCTTGTGTGAAGGATCCCTGAAGATCAGGGCAATATATGAGAAAGTGGTAAAAAGGTGAACTAAATCAAAACCCAAATATTCAATATGCTATCATGTTGGGAGGGAAGATGGTATGATTGACATACACATATATAAATAAAATACAATTAAAATGTTTTCTGTTTTGAAGGTAATATCATCACTTGAAGATGGAAAGGGATATTATTACTACCAGGATAATAGTACCAAGACATTGCCATAAGGCATGACCTTATGCAGTCATAATAAAACCCAATGCAACATTTGGACAAGATCTTCTGGGGACAGTAAGTACATGTTGAAATATCCTGATCACTCTACACTGCAGCTAAAAGGTGAAAAGGGGGTTTGTTGGAGGTAGGCATGATCAATGACAAATCAGAATAAGGATGATTTCAGGGAAGCCTTCATCTTACAACTAGATATCTAAGACAGATTCCCTGCCTTTTAATAAGACAAAAAGGTACTAGTGCAATTTGAACTGAACTCATCTCCTCACCACTACAAACATCTGCTAATGGATCAGTCAGAGAAGCCTTCACACAGTAAAAAATACAGGGATGGTCTGAACTATTTTCAGGGAGTGATAACTGGTAACCAAACGATACTGAGGGGGAAAAAAACAAACAGCCTATCGAATTCAACTAGTTTAAGTATAGTTTATGCTTCAAGTAGCATACAGCAAAGAAGAAAGGTCAAGAACCAAAAATTGCAAAACACACTGTGAGTGCACGTGAACTTCACTGAAGAAAGGACACGAAATATCTAATCAGAACACTGATATCAGAGACATAAATAAAGTTTTGGATGTGAATTAAATACTATACAATGTTTCATGTGACAAGGTTCCGTCAACAAAGATCTTCAAGACTTCTCCAGTGAATGAAGGATTACCTGAAGGACTTGTATTCCAATTCATTACTGGTACTGTAAACGAATATTTAGGACCAAGTTAGTAAGACTAAGATTGATCACAACAAGAATCCGAAAAATATCACTGCATTGCAGGCAAAAGGTTTCTTTATCTGTTGTACTGGCTTCAGTTTAGAAGAGTATGTGAATATTTTTTCTAACCAAAGGTAGAAGAAAAACCTAAAGATGTTGCCCAAGAATGATTCTTTATAATGATGTTTTATTTATGGTGCACTAAAACACTCACCAATATCTCACCTTTGGTATTTACTATGCAGTACTACAGGGTATGAGATTTACATTCTTTACATTTACACTTTTTTAAAGGAAATGCAAAGAATGAACTTAAATTGAAAAGTTCCAAATGTATTACTGCGTAAGAAAGAGTCTCGCACATGACCCTGAAAGTCTTTCACAGAATTACACCTACGCAAGGAATTCTGTCAAACAGAGGCAACTGAACTCACTCTTCCTCTTTGATCAAGCTGAATTGAATTAATGAAAGGTCGAGTGCTTCAGCCATGCTGAACTAGGACAATTATATTGAACTTAGGGAGTTGCTCAATTCTTCAGTGAGTTTGGGTCTGCAGTGGGCAAGGGTTATTTTAGAGACGAGAAACTAACTTATCGTTTTTCACAGT
The DNA here is from genome assembly GCA_013390045.1 of Picathartes gymnocephalus. Classification (NCBI taxonomy): domain Eukaryota; kingdom Metazoa; phylum Chordata; class Aves; order Passeriformes; family Picathartidae; genus Picathartes; species Picathartes gymnocephalus. The sequence continues at coordinate 18,452 of WEKY01062285.1, forward strand.
AATTGCTAGACAGAAAAGCAGAACAAGATTAGTGAAGGTTATTTCTTACTTGAGTTTTAGAAATTGCATTATAGACATTTTTCCCCTTCAAATTATTGTATTTTGGAATTTAATTTCAACTTACTCAGATTTCTTTTCACATGTCTTAGACGACTCTTCTATCTTTTTCTCTAGTTCCAACACAAGTTCCTCTTTGCTCAAAAGGGTTTGCTGTGTCTGCATCAGTTCCTCTATTACTGTTTTTAACCTGTAAAATAGATTTCAGAAACTCAAGCTGTGAATGCATAAACTGTATATATTTGGGAACACTGTCATCTTTTTCCTGAAGAGCATTATTTTTTTGGTTATGTTACTCAGTGCTTGGTGATAATTTTTTCTGTGTGTGTGTGTGGCTAGACCTTTACACTGTTAATCTGCATTATTAGAGATTATTATATGAGCCTCTGTATACATACAAAGATACAGAATGATCTCCTGCCTGCAGGGTCTCCTATCAAGAAAATTTTTTTTCCAGAATATGTGATGAGTTCTGTGAAATAATGCCTTCCTAATATATTGCTAATTTATGAGATGCTTTAAAAGACAAAAGCCTTCCAAGTCCTAAAGTGTGTGTTAAATAAATACATAGAATCAGTAGCTGGGTTGTATTTACTCCTAGAAATAGCAAAAGTACAAATGATCACTTTCTGTTGCAATAGTGATTATATCTTTCCTCAAAATTACATTTTTTAGATTATAACCTCTATTAATGGTTAATTCAAAGCAAAGATAAAACTGAACAAAAACACTCAACACTAAGAAAGAAGAGATATTACACTTTAAAACCACTACTGATACTTTGAAATTATCCTCGTAAATATTCCAATAACAAAAAAAAAAATCCATGAATGTACAACACTTGAATTCTGAACAATGCATATAAATGGCTTACATAATGACAGCTTCTAAAATGCATACCGATGTTGACTTCAAGAAATTGCTAAGCCAGAATAATCTCTTAAAAATAACTAAGCATGTATGTCTTGTTTCCTTTTCGGCATTTATCTATGCATCTTTACCTATCTTACTTTATTTCCCCTTTTTTTCAAGCCCAATTTCAATAAAATTACTGAAGTAAAGAGTGGAACACAAGCAAAATATATGTAGTAACTATCATCGCACAGATCTACGGCCCAAAACCATTCCAGACCAGGGAGTGGCACACTCAACTCTCTAAATATCTAGAAGGCACATTCCATATGTCCATATATACCAAACTGATTTATTTGATTCTAAACACTGAATCGGTCCTCTCCTCCCAATATATTTTATACAATGTTGATTATATACGATCTATACTCAGTCATTCATTTTTTCCTAGGACACTTAAATCACCAAAAAAAGCCACAGAGTGAAGGGTCAAAATTTATTTCCCAAAAGACAAACTTTCTACATGTGTTTATTCTGAGGTAAGATAAATACTTAAAACATTTCCCTCAAAGTAACATCCTCATAGCTCTGCTTTTCATAGACATTTTTATTAGTTTTAGCAGAATCTCTATGCTGAACTTCTCTATGTTTTCTTACATTGGTCATCCAACTTACTAACAACTAACTTCTTCACCTTAATACCTTGCTAAAGAAAGTAATTAGCAATATTTTAACTGCTTTTTGAGCAGCTTTCTGAACAAAATTTTAATCAACATTGTATTTGCTTAACAACTGATTTACAGGAAGCACATGTTTTATCTAATGATCAAGCACCAATAGTCATGAAATTAAAACCAAATTAATAAGACTGTTCATCACTGGAAGGAACGGGTATATACAGACAGATACAACATCTTCATTATTTCACTACTTCAAAAATACTGGATTTTATATTTTATATTGCAGCATCAGATTAAAATATTAAGCTGATGAAGTTCTTTCTAAAACTTCTGAGATACTTCAGGATATTTTTATTTATCTTAGAGAAAAGGAAAAAAAAGCTACCACACACATCAAACTCAACCGCCTCCTTGTACTCAACATCAACTCTTTGTTTAAACAATAACTTTCATTCAAACTGGCTACTGCTGACAACTCTGCATTTGACTTGTATCATCTTGGCCGTAGTTTGCCAAAGGAATTTTTTTGTGGTGTCATATTTGCCTTCTGGATACAATCAGTTTACAAAAGAGTTTCTATGACTAAACAGTTAATCACTGTAACACTTTAAAAATCACACAACACTCCTACCTGGAAAGCCTCCTTTCGTATTTCTTTAGTTATAAGCTCCATTCTGCTGCAACTATCAATTAAAATAAATGTTTGATCATACAGAACTTGTATTTCAGAAGAATTGCATATTAATATGCTCACTGATCAACCTTTAGCTTATGCTGGTTGCCTCCTCTCAGCTTTTAATGCATGTCTCTTCAAAGCATAAACTGCTACACTTTTCAGAATTTCTCAGTATGACTCAGTGACATCTATGAATATTTATCAGGAGACACCATAACTCATTCCTTAGAAAGGTTAGCTAGTCAGCACTGACTTTTAACTACCTCCCTTTGTGAAAACTTTATTCATAAATATAAGTTTACCTTAAAGTGTAAAAACCAGTTTTCTCATCATGCTCCCTTAAAATATATGTTATTAAAATCATTAAACAGTTATGTAAGCACAACTGTCATTTTTCCATTGCATATTCAATAAAGCAGCTGATTCAAAAAAGTATTATTGATTAAAAATCAATATATGTCTCTGAATGTTTTAAATGTTTGTGAAATAAATCTATCACATGCACTTATTTTATTTGGTAGATAGTGAAGGTAGTTCTCCTTGGCAAAAACATAATGATGCAGCATTTTAAAGCTCCAAGGCCATGATTTTAACACTGATTTCTATTGTTTCATCATGTACAGAGCTGACTTTTTTTAAAAGTCATCTACTATGAATAAATGATGTAGTACACTTCTCTTACTTGCAAATTTCTAGTCATACACACTTGACAGAAATACCTGTGGGGTTTTTTTTTTGGCTGCAGTGGCTTTAAGGTAAGACTGTAACAACTTATCTAAAACACAGTTAACAAGGTCTATGAGTAAAGACAGTTACCAAGAACTGTAACAAAAAATGAACGGTTCTCACCTGCATTAAAATGCAAAAGGATAAATAGTATAATAATAAACAGCTTTTACAGTTCCAGGGTTCAGTGGAGCTTCATAAATAATCTGCACTGTCTAATACATTCATAATAATCCAAATAAAAGGACAATTTGAAAAATGACAAAGCATGCTGATCATATAATGTTATTTGAGGTAGGAGGAAGGCTCTGAATGTGAGGAATAAAAAAGGATTATTCTGGACCTTATGACACTCTATTCCTGGGCTGTCATTTCAATACATTTGGAAATAGGCAAATATACAGTGGGGAAAAAATATTCCAAAGCTTTATTTATACGGTGGGGAAAAAATAATCCAAAGCTTTATTTAAGTAGAAAATAGAGCATGGTTCTAAAATGACCATTACCACTCAGAAATTAAATTCTGGAGATTCAGTGGATAATTCCCTGAAAATACTGGCTGGATAAGCTGCCAGGGTCAGAAAATCAAATTGACTGGTTCTCTGGAATTTGTTAAAACCAAAGCAGAGTAAGAACATAGGAAACCTTGGAAGGCCTCTCTCTAAACTATGTATCCGGATTACCCGTGAAATTCTACTCATTCATCTCAATACCAATATAGTAATCTTCAAAACATTCAAATAAAGACAACAAGATGGATAAAGGATGAGTAAGCTTTGTGAAAGGACAGACTAAAGCTAGAAGATCACTCTGAAAAAGAGATCACAGAGCAGAAGTTGAACAGAAATTTACATTATCATAGGCAGAAAGGAATAGATTGTTCCTATTCTCTTTCAAAACAAAAGCTTAAGAGCCATAAAATGAAAAAAGATAGCAGCAGGTTCAAAAATAGAAAGTTAATTTCTGGAATTCTTTGACCAAAAATTCTATGGACACCAGATACTTTTACAGACTGAACCTGACTGAAAACGATCACAGAAGAAAAGTACTTCCAAGGATATTATGAACTCCCTCCACAGCCATTGAAGACATTTATCTCAAAATATTTCAGAGGTGAAAATTTTGGGAGGCTGAGGAAATAGCATTATATGATCATCCTGGTTTTGTTCTCCTCTCAAGACTTTTCCCTGTTGTCTAACATGGGAATGAAGAAAGTTAAGTGTCAGTCTTTGGTCTGACCTAATATGGTTTAACTGTTTTTCTCAGAATCCTAAATTTATACCAGAAAGTGAACACCTGAAAGACAGCAACACTTAAGAGAGCTACCTGATTCCTGTTCCATAAAATAATGCCACACCATAAAATTTCTCACTCAAATTTGCAAACTGATTTCAAGCGGATGAATGCAAGATTTGCAACATTACACAATGAAAACTGTACTGAAAATGTATATATGTAGGCAAATATAAAGACATACATTTATAACACAATTATACATTTCATCAGAAACGTTTCTTAGAAAAGCAACATTTCATTTCTTTTACTGAGATATACTGCTGTCTTATTTCTAAACAGTGGTATAAAAAAAAAGGCAAGCCAAACAAGAATTTATCTTATTGGGCTATGGAAGGCAGAATCTTTGAAAAATTTTAATATTCTATTGAAAGGGGAGGTTCAGTATCTATATATTGCTTGTTACTGTGCTGAAGTACACCAAGATATACAACATCTACAGAATTTAAGCAGGAATAATCTCAATATAGTAATGATGCAGAATTTACTAAAAAGAGGGCTTAATTATCATGGGGTCCTTTCACAGGATAAAGCTGCTTCGTGACTAAGGAGGCAGATACTTCATATTAAAAAAAACTATTTCAATACTTAGAAATGGAATAGATTTACAAAAAGTAAACAAATTATACAGAAAAAAAAAGAGAGGATGATTAACAACCTTAAAAAGGAATTAATAAAATCCAGAGTTTCTGTCATGTGAGAAAACAAAGGGATTAGAGTAACATGCAGAAGACACTGCAATGTGTTTACACTTAAAATAGCTCACGCTAATTTCGGTTTTCAGAAAAACCTACATAAAATAAGGATCATAGTTTGATTAAGAAAACAAAATTAAAAAAAGAAGAAAACCAAATGTAAAAATTCCCACAATATATAACTGATGTCTTATTTGCATCAGTTATACCTTCTAAGGGGAAAATACTTGAAGTAAGTCAAACAAACTGAAATACAGTAGATAGAGCAAAAACATCAACCAATGTAATTCTAAATTTTCCATTTTTAATGCATGATTAACAGCTGCAATCTCACAAGTGACCACACAGCACCATTTTATGTCAAAAGTTGAGGCTGATAACATACAAACATCATAATTTCAGCAGTCAATTCATTCCCAATAACAAATGATTAAAGGTGAACTTGGTAAAAGTAATGAAATATTTAACTAAGCAATACATTAACAAAACACATAGAGAGGTAGTTCATCACCCTGAATAGCTAAAAGCTCTGTGAAAGGCCACACAACAGCTACATCTGTGTTACTAAGTTAATGTATTCTAAAAGTTACAATAATGAATAACCATCTCCTTTTGAAAACAAACACTTAAAAAACAAGAGAAATAAATGTATTTATGAAAATTTTCTAGTGCTTTAAATCACTGACCACATAATTCTACTCAGTGGTTTCATCAAAATATTTTGCTGTTTTCCCTCAAGTAGTGAATGTGGAAACACTTTTGGGAAAGTGAACCAGCACGTTCCCAAGGAGGACTCATGGTAGATTTGGGGCATTTTATTAACTGGCACAGAGAATAACATATATTAAAAATAATAGCAAGTTTTTGAGGAGACCAAGGAGAAGGATTTTGTGCAAGGAATAGCAGAACGAGCATGGGAAGGAGTCTGTAGCCTGAAAATACTGCACTTAAAATTGGACCTTAAAAATGGAGACACAGCCATGCAAGCATCTGAGCAAACAATATAACATAGGGCATTTCCAAAGGATGAAAGATTTGAAAAGACTTACATAACTTGCAAACTTTCTGCAGTTAGATTATTCCACATGATCTCATTAGCTTGAAGATTCTCATTTTCTTCTAGTAAAGACGTATCAAACTCTATTTCTTGTTCAACAACTTCTGATGACCTAATTTAGTAAATAATTGTTATAATTTCATAATCAACATGTATCTTTGAGTAGATCATGGAGCAAATCATTAGGTTTTTAAGTATTTTATTAGCTAGAATATAGTTAACATTATAAATTAAATAAAAGGATAGATAGCAATTGGATACATATTCTTTTTCCTGTGAAAAAAAACGTAATTCTAAAATCTCATGAGATAATAAAATGCACTACAAGTCTTTGAATCAAGTTCACAGCACAATCAAGGTTCTCAAAGACTACCAATGTGAATGGGTGACTCTTATCTACTTCCATCATAAATCTGCATGTGATGACCATCAATTCACACATAACAACAAAAAGATAACGCAGGAAGTTTTAGGGTTATTTCTTCCTATACTAAAACAGAGTAATAGTTCAATAAATGGGGAATATACTCTACTTTTTAAGTAAAAACTTTCTTGCATTTTCTGCATGCTCTGAAGTCTCAACTTGCAATAACTGCAGAATACAAAGGTACCTAGAATTGACTTTAAACTAGATCAAATTTAGCCCAGAATCCAAATTGCATCCAAATAAACAGTAAATTGGCTTATGTTGAGTCTAGACAGTAATGTATAGTCTGCTGTCAGTACCAAAGTTATGGCTCTTCTCATGTAACTGGAAATTTGTTTTTCTAGAGTCAGCCAAACAGACTGTTCAGCCAGCTTTCTGTACATGCAAAGTAGAACAATTTTCAAATTAGGATGAAGTTTTACAAGTAATAATGTAAAAGAGACAGAAGCAAATTCCTCTGAACACTTAAGCAGAGTTGCAGTTTAATGCAGGGTTTTCTCAAGAAGAAACATGAGATGAAAATGCTTACCTGTGAGTATCTATGAAGTCATTATACTCAGAGTTGGGGTCTATCTGTTCCACTGAGGTCTGGATCTCTTTATGGACATTGACAATCTCTTCTGTTACAAGGCTGGTGATCTCACTATACTCATCCAAGATCCCTTTGCTAGAGAGGAAAAAAAATTCTGGTGTATAAAACATGGCACTGAAGGCATAGCTGGCATTGAAGATGCTTCAAATTTTCAATTTGCTGTTTCTACAAACTCTTGTTGCAACTGGCTAAACAGGGAAAAATAAGACAATATATATTCAAAGACACAATGCATCACCCGATGCCTTTCTCTACAGGCTTAGGCAGGCTACGAGTCTCTAAGACCGTGCTCCTGCTGATTTCAGTGCACCAACACACAGCATAGCTAAACTAAAAACTGGAGAGATTACACAGAAGGGGAATGTGTAGAGTCCAGTGACGATGCTCTTCTTCACACTGGACTTACCATGCTTATAACCTACACTGAAGATTTTCATGTTTCATGACAAAATATATTCTGGCATAAGGCAAAACAATTTACAGAGATGTGTGCATTTCATTTAAACACTGTTTTTCAATATTGTTTTGAATTTTTTTTTATATATACTTATATTATGATTTGTCATTCAGACAACAACAGGCATAAATCACAAGTAAGCATATATTCACAAGAGGAGAGAAAACTAACCAAGAAGTTCCTGTGTGAAAGACATGCCACCCAACCTTGTCTTTACCTGCTTCCAAGAGTGGGAAAAAGCAAGTGAATGGCAGAGGAAGGGGTGGTATTGTGACACTACTCTTAACAGCATCCAGTGACACATACTCAAAACACCCTTCTATTCTCCTTAACTTTTAGTTTTCCTTCAGAATATTCCTTCATAATTATTTCCTATTTCATTTTTATCTCTGACAAATTTGCTAGCTTGCCAGGATCTGATGTGCAGTAGCCTCTCAGAAAACACTGATGAATTCTGACTAGCCAAATATGCAGAGAAAAAAGTATAAATACGTTTTTCTGGGTAAGATCTCAAGTTATATTTGCTCTGTTTAAAAAAAACCCAGTGTGATAGGATTTTTTAAATACATTTGTTCTGAGTAGAAAACAGACAAGAGAAGGTATTTAATCTTGTCTTTTCTGAGAATATCACATGTGAAAAAGTTCCACAAAATACCATAGAGTGTGATTAAAAGATAGATAAACATCAACTACAGCAATGCCATATCGAGAAGAATGCGAATCTGTATCAATTACAATGACAAAAGAAAGGAAAAAATCATTAGCAAGATTAATCTATACTTTTTTTGAAAAAAACAACTGTTTTTAAAAAACAAATTCACTTGCAAAATTGTGGTTATTGAGGAAGTTTCGTTTCACACAGGTTGTCACACTAAGCACTACACCTGAAATCAGCACCAAAGCTCTATGTGCACCAAAGTCATTATAAAAGAATAATTTTCCAATACATTCAGAGCTCACAAAAATGTCTATGTAGAGACAAAAATATTTTTTACAGGTTTTTACTCCATGCAGAACAAAGATGAGTGGTTTCAATAAGTTCTTATTTCATCATAAATTTCTTCAGTTAATTATCATATCTCGAGATTCTAAAAAAAATCACCCTAATTAGAGCACACACATTTAACCGTATTCTTCTCCTGTGATGTTACATACAAAATTAAAAGGACTGTACAGGGAGTACTACAAAGGTTTATTTCAATACCAGCAGCTGAATCAATAAAATTAATACGATACTGCGTAGGGAAGCTAATGACGCCTGCACCATATAAAGTGTGGAATGCCCAACTCTCCCTCACTTCCTGTGCACTGAAATCAAGACTTCAGAATAGGAGTTAAAGGAGAGTGTTTCACATTTAAATGAAAAATTCTTAAAAAAAAAGGTAGCCACCCTTTTTTTTTTAGGCTAAGACAAAGAGGCAGCATGGCAGTTACAGACCAGAAAGGAGGGCTATCAATATCTGTTCTCGATCATCACTTTGCACATACTCTGTAATAATGTAAAAATTATGTTTTAGGAAAGAGGTCATTGTATTTTTACAGAGAGATTCCTTAAAGTGAGATCAAGTTTACATAATCCTGTTAGCTCTCCAACCCATATCATTAAACATGCATCTGGCTTGGCCCTCCTCCACAATCACTTTCAAGACAATTGGGCAGTTTAAACCAAATTTGTTTCTGGTGGAATTCCTTAATAATGACTACCACAGAGGCAAAAAACTTGCTATAGCCTATCAGCTGAAGGAAAAATCATGAGCCGAAATATAAACACTGCAATCAACCTGTAAGGCTTTATAAGAAGATGGAGTCTTGTTGGCAGGCTTAAGTAAGCACTCAGAACTATGGTCTGCATCATTTGCATAGACCTTTTTCAACTGTTATCCCCTGATATATTATTAATCACAGTTTCTTATTTTGAACTATTCCTGTAAATTAATTAGAATACTACACATAGAAAATTGTACAATTTAGAAATATATAAGAATACATCTTACAGGGCTTTAATCATTTCTTCTTGCATCTTCTGTAGTGAATCAAGTAACAGAGGAAGAGTAGTATCATAATATTGGTGCTGATGTAATTGTGCTCCTTTCAGTGCCAACACATACTGGTTATGCAACATATGAAGTTTCATAGTGGCTTTCTCACATCGATCTTTGGCTTTCTCTGTCTCCTTTCCTGAGAGAAAACAAAACAAAAATGCGTATGGTGATTTGAAAGTATACAGGCTTGTAGATGACATAAACCTGGTAGATTTGTGACAGGTTTGCCCCTTTCTCTAGAGTAGTTTTTAAGATATATCTCTGAGGAAGATAAAAGCCAACCATTTTCAGATAATTAGTATGATCAAACGTTTTCTAATTAATAAACTTTGTAAGAAAACAGTTATTTTCTTTGAGCAGAAATGTGAGAATTCTTATCTAAAAGTATATGAAAGGGGAAGCATAAAAATAATATAACTACAAACAAGAAAGAAATCTCAGACACATGACTATCTCGAAACTATTCTTTCATTTGCAAAAAATATTTTTGAAAGAGAAAGAGATGTCCTACTACATCAGATTCATTAAAAATCTATTATTTTTTGTATTCAAGCATTCCTATTGCTACATATAATCCTAATAAAGCAATGATGCAGTCAGCCTACACATGAGCAGCTGAACCCTCACACTGTTACTCCTCCTCAAAACGGGCAGCATCTCTCCTACACTTACACACTTCCCCATTCCACTGACTGATCAAGAGGTCTGTCTCTACAGCCTCAGCTTTGCACCATTGTGACTGCAAGTCCTCAGGTTCAAGCTGACAGGACCAGTTGAGGGCAGAGGTACAAGGTGCTTCAAGAGGTCACCTATTCCATTCCTTTGCCACAGTAACTGCACAGCTATGTGGGGTATGTTCTCAACACTGTTTCCACCGCAAATCCAAAACACATCCCAGTAACAGATACTGTGAAGAAAATTAACTCTATTTCAGCCATAACCAGAACAGACACATAAGCTTTTAATGACATCGTTGCTGTCTTGTTGATATTAATCAAGTATCCCATTACATTTTCAGGAACTAAAATAATTTTAAATTAATCTTGTATCTGTAAATATCAAGTGTAGAATCACAACTACCTGCACAGATAAGCTTATGCTACCTAAAGCAACCTCATTCCAATCACTGCATTTCTTATAATCTTAAAATAATTTATGTAATAAAAAATATGTCTCCTACCCATCACAAAGCAGCTGAGAAAAAAGAAAATGTAAGCATTCTTAGCTAAGTGGCAAAACAGCTGCATGAAAGCAGACCTTGAAGAGCTGTGTCATGTAAGGAATACACAAGGGACTGTGAACTCAAATAAATCTAAACAGAGCCACATTAAAGGCACGCTAAAAGAAAGTTAAGGGGAAAGCAGTAACAAATCCTCTTTCATATACAATGGAGTCAGCAAGCTTGTCAGAAAAAGAAAATGACAGTCACCATATAAAAGGAGCTGTACAAGAAAAAAAAATTTTTTTTCCTTCTGTGATCACTACCTCAGACCTTCAGAGACTTCCAGGATGAAACACTACTTTGTGAAAGAGTCAATGAATCTCTTTTTTCTGAGATGTCAGAAGAGGTTGTTGAGAATAAATGATATAAGAACAAATTATGAGGACTGCGTAGCTTTGAAACTTCAAAGGTACTTGAGAAAGTTTTTGCTGAAATATTATTAGTTTTTACAGGAGGAAGTAGGCACTCAATGGAGAGGCCCTGGAATATCAGCTGGACTCTGAGAGATGAGGTGATGAAGACGATGATGACGAAGATGCTCTCTGAAAGTAGAAAGTAGGGAAACCAAATGTGAAGAACAGGAAAATAAACTGTTGTCGTTTGACACAACAGTTGCCAGGCACCCATGAAGGCCACTTGCCCACCGTCCTCTGCCACAGGTGGGAAGAGGAGAGAGGAGAATTTAATGAAGGCTTCATGAGCTGAGATAAGGATGGGGAGAAAAACACTCCAAAGGCAAAACAGGCTCAGGTTAGAGGTACAGAGTGAATTCATTACTAACAGAGTCCAAGGAGGATAATGAGAAGTAAAATAAGCCCTTAAAAACACCTTTTTCCCCCCCAACCCCTCCCTCCTTCCCACCGACAGCGCAGGGAGACAGGGCATGGCAGTTCCGGTCAGTTCATCACTGAGATTTTCTTCTGCTGCTCCGGGAGAGGAGTCCTTCCCCTGTGAGACCGTGGGCTCCCTCCCACAGGACACAGTTCTCCGTGAACTTCTCCGGCGTGGGTCCCCTCTCACGAGCAGCAGCCGTACCGCACCTGCTGCAGCGCGAACTCCCCCGTGGGCACACAGCGCTCCCAGAACTGCTGCCGTGTGGGGCTCTCCTGCCACGGGCTGCAGTCCTCCAAGGACAGGCTGCTCCAGCCTGGCAGCAGGGCCCTCTCTCTCCAGCGGCTCTCCCGCAGGATCACAGCCTCCTCCAGGCACCCACCCGCTCCGGCACGGGCACCTCCCCCACGGGCTGCGGGTGGATCTCGGCATCCCCCGTGGGTCCCCAGGGGCTGCGGGTGGATCTCGGCATCCCCCTGGGTCCCCAGGGGCTGCAGGGGCACAGCTGCTTCACCACGGTCTCACCACGGCCTGCAGAGGAATCTCGGCTCCGGGGCCTGGAGCACCTCCTGCCCCTCCTTCTCCACTGACCTTGGTGCCGCCATGTTGTTTCCCTCACGTGTTCACACCTCCTCCTCTTCTCTGACTAGAGGAAAAACTGTCTGCCCTTTGTTTTGATTTTCTTCTTAAATCTGTTATCACAGAGGTTTTACCAGTCTCTCTCATTGGCCCAGCTTTGGCCAGCAGCATGTCCATCTTCAGAGCCATCACGGAGTGACTGCGCCAAACAGTCACAGTCACAGAAGCTTCTGGCAGCTTTTCATAGAAGCCACCTCTGTGGCCCCCCGCTACCAGAAACGAGGCCGTGCAAAGAAACCTTGAGAGGTACTGATTAAAACACTGGTAAATTATAGAGTTAATATTTAGAGAGATGCACGTAGGTAAAAAACCATTCCGGTTTAGTAATCCAAGTACACACAGAAATGAGATCTTGGGGTCAGCAAAGCAAGATTGATGGAAACGTTAACTCAGTGTTCAGCAGCTGCAGAACACAATGTTATTTAGCAAAGGAGTAGACTGGGTTGTTATGCCACTGATTAAATCCACTTGAAAGTATGCAATTTGTTGACCTCAAGGAGGATATATTTGACATGCAAAAGGTTTAGAGAAGGGCATTAACCACCAGAAAGGTAGGAAACAAGACAAATACAGAAAGAATGACTACAGTGAAGGGTCTTGAAGCACTAGCAGTCTGAGGAGGAACAGGTAAGAAGAGAAACAGTTAACAGACCTGCACAACTTCTTTCAAAAACTGTATGGCATTATATGGAAAGAGTAAAAAATAAAAACAAAGACCTTCTTCAATGAGCATGCAGCTAACCTATGTATTCTTTTCGTAAAAGTTATCGTAAGCAAAATAAACTTATGTGGTTTAACAGTGAATGAACAAGTGTATGCAAAAAAAGTCCTGCAGAGCTACTAAGAACTAGGACAGCACTTCTTACTCAGGAACTCCCTAGGTAACAAATTAGCATGAAGCTGAAGCATGTTTCTAGCAGTTTGTACTTTTGTATGGCTCTCTAGACACTTGCTACCTCACACCACCGTCAGCTACATTTCAAACATAGATTAATAAAAATCACTTTAAAAGGATATTAAGTCTTTCATTTAATTGAGAACAATCCAACTGCTGACCTAATTTTGTACATGGAAGGTACAGATTTCTTACACTACAATTTATCTGAGTACAACAAAGACAAAAAACGTCTCCAGAGCTGTCAGCAGAGAAGAATTTTTCATGTAGGTATGAATGATACAATCCACTTTAAAAATTTCTGTAAAACTGTTTTGGAGAGATAACATTCACAAGTCTATCTTAAACTTTAGGAAGACATAGCAGGTTTTGTCTTTGGCAAACTATCTAAATTCATGTTTCATGAGGAGACTAATTTTTTTTATTTCCCCTCCCCCCCAAAAAAACCCAAAAAAAACCACCCCCAGCTATTTATTTCTAAATGAAATGTTGACCATTTATAAGGGGAAAAAATAATCCAACACATCAGAATAACATCCCAGAAGTTAAATACCCCCAAACATGCATGTCTGAAACCAGCACAACAACATACAAAAATCCTATTTTCGCACCTGCCTTAGGGACTAAATTCCTTCTGTATATACACCATTTCTGAGCAGAACACCTCAACTAATTTCAGAGTATCATACAGAAGTATCATACAGACTAGTTTCTAAATACAGTAGGCTACAGAGTCAACCTGGTCATCTTCAGAGTAAAACATAAACACTGTAAGGTCTTTCTGGAGAAGGAGAGTCATGTGGAACATGGGCAAATAGTGCAAGGTGATTGAAGAGGGTTTGGAAAGGAAGGAAAGGGAAGAGGTCATGTAGCAGTTACAGGATGAAGACTGGAGGAAAAAGGAGAGGACAAAGCTGTTGGAAGCCAAGGCTGAAATGTTTTACTTGCCAGTCCATTGTGAGACACACACTACAGGGAAGCCAGAAGAGTCAGGCAAGGTGGTAGCAGAAGCAAAAATGCTGCATTATTTCTTGGGTTATTCTGTGTTTGGCTATTCCTACTCAAGCATGCCCTAGATGAAATAATCTAAAATTATCTCCATATGTCATAGTTTAAGAGCTACAATTTGTATATGCATGTGTTACATCCCTTATCAATTTTCATCCTACGAAATATCAGCATATGTGAAATCACACCATGTATCATCACTAGGGGCTTGTGACCTGTGAACTGCAACAAACCACCTTCAACAGTTGAACTAAACCGAAAATTTAAACTAAAATTATCAAATCCACATAACTAGCAATTTAGTAATACTATATCTCTTTCAGAAACTGCATTAACATCTAAACTATCTGATTTTCCCATCTGTTTTAAGGACTAAATACCTTTGCTATACATTATTCCTCTGCAGAACACCTCAACTAATTGTGACATAAATCAAATTATCATATTCACTCAACTTTAAAATAGAGTTGGACTTATATTTAATTCAGGGAACACAGTTACAGTATTATTTTCACACTGTAATTTATTCTTTGAAGTAGCAAAATGCAGTGAGGCAGTATATACAGTTGTTCTACATGTCAATTAGCACAGAGGAAAACATCCAATTTTCTTTATCTCTATAATGAATTTCATAAATGGATCTAATTATAATTCTACTGCCATCAGCTCTTGACAAAACTGTTTAAAGTTAATAGAAACTGACTGTGTATACAATATGTCATACTATAAACTGTACTGTGAAGCTTGCAAAATTCAATTATGAAAGTTTTACATTTACAAAGAAAAAGTTGGCATTCTTTTTCAATCATTCTGGTGTCTAGTATTTCGATTTCTAATTGAAACTCATCTAAGATTTTACTACATACAGTACAACACAGCCATCCAGGAAAAGAATGTTTTAGTCTATCTTCAATTAAAAGGTGGATTTGCTTATCTAAAGTTCTTGCAGTCATAATTATTAGGCTCTTGTGGCCTCATAATCACCAAGAATGGAAGAAAAAATAGTGGATGGGACAATGAACTGAGAAAAATTTCAGCTTATAATGTTCACTTCATCTTTTTTAAAATCAGCATCAATGTACAGTGCAAATGCCTCAGGGAAACTGATCTTAAGGAAATAAATATTGCAAACAGAGAAAATTTTCACACATATTTTGACTTTAAAAGAAATAATTATGCCAATGAGCTCAGGTTTTTACCCTCTTACAACTCCTTCCAGATAGACCTTCGGCCATACCAAAGTGAGGACAAGGTGTTCCAAAAAGGGGCAACAGAGACCATTATAAAGGTTTAGCTCACAACAAACTACATTTCTAGATTTGCAGCTCCTGGTATTGAATCGTGACCTTTGGCTTCAGTGCACACTGAATACCACCCCATGTAGATGTGCCAATGACACAATATTACACAAGCCTAGTTTTTGACAGTTCATTTAATTTAGCTTCAAAAGGATCCAATGACACATCTGATGCCACAATATAGGGTTACATACCTCCAACAGAACCACAGTGAGAAACTTTAAATATGCTAGAACTGTGGAAACAGGCAAGCAAAATGAAAAATAGAAGGACAAGCTGAGTATCTACATGAGTAACAAGAAGGAAGAAAGTCTTTATGCAAAAATAAAACTATGGCTAACAATCAAGAGAAATGGCGGACTAAAACATATGCCAGGAACTCACATAACTGTCTCTTGTGGTTTAGGGACTGCAAACAACAAATCCATCCATATTTTGCGGTATAGGCAAGTACAGGAAAAAGCAGCAGAGGTAATGTCACAAGAAAGTAGGCACCAATGACACTGCCAGGGGAAACCTGGACAGTACCAGAAGTGACTACAGAGCTCCGGAGGTAGACATGAATAGCACGAGGGAGTAGGCTGTGTCCTCCTTAATCCTGCCAGTGAAAGGAAAGGGTGAAAGGAGCGCACTGACAATACTGGGTGATGAGTAGCTGCAGAAATAGTGCTGGTCACAAGCGTTTGGATTCTACAATTGTGGGACCCTTTCTGCAGACCACCATCTGCTTGAAAGATAGGAAGCCCCTTCTGAAGCAGGGTACAAGTATTTTTGCCTGTAAGATGATCGACCTCATTAGGAGCGCTTTAAACTAGGAACTACACAGGATGGAGAGGCTTGAGGGACCAATGAAGGAGACCGCTAAAGAAAGAGCATGGTTAGATGGGAAGGGATCAATCACAGAGAAAACAAAACAGACTTTGACGGGTCACCTTCAGCAGGTGCAGGTGGACAAAAAGGTTCCTACAAAGCACCAACGTGAGAAAAACGCTACAAATCCTTTCCAGGACCTCAACTGGCTGGGATGACGTGCCTGAGTATTACTACATGCAGTGTGGGGGATAAACGTGGTGAGCTGGGTGTCTCTGTGCAGCTGCAGGGCTGCAGGATATTGTCAGGATCATGGAGGCAGGACTGGAGCTACGCAATGGGGAGTTCAGACTCCCGGGGAAAAGCAGTCCAGGAAGTCAAGGACTTTACATGAGGGAGCAGCTGGAGTGTATGGAGCACTGCCTCAGGATGGATGAGGAGTGACAGAGAAGGAGCAACCTTGTATGGGTTAGGAATAAGGAGGGAACAGGCAAGATCCCACAGAAAGCTAAGCAGCTTGGCTGCAGAGTTGTTGCAATTTTCTGCATTAAAATCTCACTAGGTATCACAGTATTTGATTTCAGAAAAGTTTAAAATGGAAAAAGAGGGAAGAATAAGAGCTTTTGCCTTTTTTTTTTTTTAATGGAAGCAAAAATCCTCTCAAGTAAATATGCAAATCCTGAACATATAATAATTTCTAAGTGAGAAAAAACTTTTCTTCAGTTTGATTTAGAAACTTTTATTTTTGTAAATACCAGCACTAATCTATAAAGCTGTCAATGCATATAGTGATCTACAATGCAGTTCCCATTGTTTACAACTGCAGTTTTTCAGTAATTTTCCAGAACTGCATTTATCTTTCCATCCACGTATTGTTTCAGCATTTTCAACAACAGAGACAATTTCTGAGTATTTTGCTGTCTTTACATTTGTTTATCAATAACAAAACTCCAATATAGTTAGCTCCTTATTTATTTCAACTTTGGAGATACACCTTTTCACAGAGCATTATTTAATTTTGCCCAGAAAAGAACACTCCATTACATTATTTGCTTACATTATGGTACTGAACACACTGAATACATTCTTTACACTCATGAATGAGATGGTCACGGCTTTCAAATGGCTCTTTTTCTAGCAACATATTTTTTTAAAACAATAAAATATTTTTACATTAGAGAATCATAAAGCTTGACTCAGTTGCTCCACAGACTGAAACTGGAGCAAATAGTTTTGAGACTGCAACATGGTCTTTATCTCAATTGAATTTTAGTAAGGACTAAGCACTTAAATTACACCCAATAATTTAAAAGCCCAGACATGATGGAAAAAAAGGACTACTTTTTTATATCGAGCCCATGTAATTATGTGTATTTATGTGAATTGATTCCCAATGCCGAAGAGTACATTATACAACTCATAGTGATTTCTTGGGAAAAAACATTGTTGCACCCTGCTTTTAGAGGCAACCTTCTAACTTCTCCAGTTCTATTTCCACGTAGTTGAACAATTTCCCAGGTTTTTATCACGCAATAGGAAAGACACAGGTTGTAGAACTTGCTCTGTAATTGATTACTCTATATTACTTATCTAACTGATTTTAGGACCTTCCCAACCCAAATTATCTCCTTAAATTCCGTATTTCATATTATACTGCTAGAGACATCTAAACACCATAGGTGCTTATGGAAACTACTTCCTCATATGATAGTTCTTATTAATCCCAAAAAACCACCAGTAATGACTTTTGAAGCATTTCGACTCCCGTACTGAGCCTGGCTTCACTTCCCTAAGGCTAGCCTAGGCTAGGCTGGGATATTCCAGTTGGAAGGGACCTACAAAAATCATGAAGTTAAACAGTCTGATCAATTCAGGGCTACCAAAAAACTAAAGCATGTTTTGGAGGACATTGTCCAAATGCCTGATAAACACTGACAGGCTTGGGGCATCAACCACCTCTCTGGGAAGCCTGTTCCAGAGTTAAAACACTCTCTCAGTGAAGAAATGTTTCCTGATGACAAGTCTGAAGGTCCCCTGGCACAGCTGTGAGCCCTTCCCATGTGTCCTGTCACTGGATCCCAGGGAGAAGAGATCAGCACCTCCCTCTCCACTTCCCCTCCCCAGGAAGCTGCACAGAGCAGTGAGGTCACCCCTCAGTCTCCTTTTCTCCAGACTGGACAGACCCAGACTCCTCAGCTGCCCTCGACAGGACAGCCCTTCCAGCCCTTCCAGCAGCTCAGCTGCCCTCCTCTAGGTGCATCCAAGAGCCTTCACATCCTTCCTAGACTGTGAGGCCCAGAACTGCTCTCAGTGCTCTAAGTGAGGCCTCACCAACACTGAGTACAACGGGATAATCTCCGCTGTTCACTGTCTAGTTGTGCTGTGTTTGATGCACCCAGGATGACACCTGTCATCCTGCTGACAGATGTTGAGCCTGCTGTTCACCAGCATCCCAGGTCCCTTTCTGCTCTCCAGCCACTCCACTCCCAATTTAGACTTTTATCCAAAACTTTTATATATTACTATCTACAGAGCAATTTTTATGCAAGCTTCTGCCACTAAACTAGGATGCTTTCACTGTTAGTTCTGTCTCTGGAAACACACTCAGCAATTTAGTGGGTGATCATTCTGCAAATCAAGAAATGCAAACACAGTGCTCTTAATTAACACAGCTTTTACAAGACCAAAATCACAAAGACAGACAGAAACAAGACAGGATCTTCACGTTCAATCTCAAACATCTTTTCCCCTTTATGTCTTGCAAGACTCCTACGTGAATGTGTTTTTTCAACCAACAAAATCACCCACTCCCTTCTCCACTTAACCAGTTTCTGAGAAGAGGATAAGAAGATTCTCCCAGTTATTAGTTAGCAAATTAATGATTGCAAATATTAAACCATTTTCTAATGGGGAAAAAACCCCAAAACTATTATTTAAAGAGTTCAAATTTACAGAATACCATATCTAAACTTCTGAGTTAAGTATTAGTTCACCAAAGCTATCAGCCTAATCTTAAGTAAGTTACATAACATAAAAATAGCAGAAATGAATGTTCTGTCTTTTGAACTGCCATCAGCTGGTCGACCTATTTAGCCCCTCTAGCCAATTCTTTGTCCTGTGCCTGCTGGTCTGTGAGGACTGAGGAGAGCATATCCTGAGGCTGAATGTCTGTGTTAACAGGAAACTACGTCCAAGCTTGTCCCATGCTCCACAAGAAGGCACCACGATCTCTTTGCACTCTCCAGGGTTTCCTGCTCTAGAAGCTTTATTTTACACAGAAGAAACAACCCTACCCCTTCCAAGCAAAAGCACTGGCACTATATATGTATTGAAACACTTACACTAGAGCAATAATTTTAAATCTATGCAGCCTGCTGACCTCTGTGAGTAAGACAGACCAGTTCAGCCAGTGTTACTTGTTTTGTCTTAACAATATGAGAGTTTCAGTCAAAACTAAGCTTAAAAGACATCCTAGTAGGAGTTTCCCTCATTGCAGCAACAACTACAGGCAACACATGCCACCAGGAAATGTAGTTGTATAATAACAATATTAAAGGCATCTCAGAATGAATGCACCAGCCACCTAATAAGTATTTTCTGACCACTTAACTATTACAAAGAATAGTTGGACAATGACTTGATTTAATGAAAGCTTTTTTAACAGCTCCCTTATTTATCAGAGATGTGGGCTTATGCTGCTGTGAAACTTCAGTATGTACCACAGAAGTCACATCAATGCTGAAGTATTAAATCACTAGAGTTGCAGGGAAAACATTCCTCCAGGAGAAGCAATGTGGTATAATGTGCTAGGTGTACACTTAATATTTCTAGGCTCCTCTAAATCACAGTGTTGCCAGGGAACACAAGCCTAGAGAAATCTGGTGCAGTATTTTTTATGCTGCTGGAGCAGCATAAAACGAAATTATGATATTAAATACTTAGAATCAGTGTATTTGTCCTTTCCTATTTATTTCAGATCCCCTATGTCACATAAGAGCGCTGCAACACAGTTTCTACATTTAATCAGTAATGAACTAGGAATAAGACCACAATAAACAGCTGTAATTAACGTATTTACACAAAAACTGTATTTTTTTCTAAAGAGTATGTTGTATTAAAATTCAGTATGAACCTCCCAAAGCTACACTGGCTCTGTTCCAACTTGCAGTTATTTACTGATATATGGAGCAACTGTTTCACATTGCAATATCTAACACCAAAATTAGCTACAAAAATAGATGATTGATTTTATTAATGCATTTCAACTTTTTAAAAAACCTGTAATGAACTGAGTAAATTATTGTTTCATGTAATCATTATTTCCTTATTTATATAGCAGTAAGTAATGCTTAATCAAAAAATTCAGGGATGAAAATATTTGAAACCTCCACAGACACACTGAACTAGACATAATAAAGATGCACAATCCTGCAGAAACAAAAATAATTGTGCAAACAGCAAACTTAACTGGAAGCAGTCACTGCTCCAACCAAATGAGATTCAAAATGTAATATCACACTTGATACTTACAGTTGTCCTACACTCTCCATTTTGTATTCTAAATATTCATTAAATTATTTCAGAAGATTTGTGACTTTTTTAGTGAAACAATGCCTTTTCCATCTGGCACAAATTTTGGCTTGATGTGTTTTTCTACAGCAGCAACATCAACATGCCATATTCTAATCACCNATGCCATATTCTAATCACCTTGTTAGTCAGCATCACTGATTAGCACAGCCCTGTAAACTCAGACCTGCATACACTCTGAGACTGTTGCTTTGGACTCCTGTTGTAAGATGTTTACACTGTTTTTTCTTAGTATCAAACATCCAAAACATTTCACAGGGCCATCCATTTCATTATAGAATAAAAATATAATAAGCTTATATTTTGCTCCAAAGACCCCTGCATGCCTTATGACTCCAATGCCCCAGTTCTGCAAAGGAACATGCTCTGCATTCCCAGTACATACTTTGTGGAGTTTTTTTAACAAAGCTTTCTAATCCAGAAGATTCTATTGTATCCACTCCGTCCACCGAGCCCCAAAAATAAGATGCCTCATTAAAAAAGCACTGGACTAGTTCAGCTTGCTGACTTCATCCCCTCTCAGCCTGTTATCCCTTACCGTACATTAAAAAATGTAAAAATTAGTGACTAGGGAAAAAAGGCAGAAAACTACCACAGAAACGACTAACATCAACCAGACTGCCTGACACCTGGAGCCTCCATGCCCAAGACAAACTCACCAGACTGCATTTGTAATTCCCATGGTAATCACTGGTCCAGAAAGGAGCAGCTATTCATGACTTATTGGGGTAAGGGCTAGAACAAACAACATAAATCAGTCATTTCTCATTGAGCCATCAGGTGGCCATAACAAGGCACTGCAACCCAGCCTAAGGCCCAAGTGGCAGCCAAGGCTCAGTGGTGCTCTCTCTGCAACACAACTGTTCCACTGCTTCCCCTGGTGCACAAGCAGAAGCAGTGTTAGCAGAGGGTTCCCCTAAACAGCTTCTGGGACACAATCTCAGACTCTTTCAGCTTCTTCCAGATACGGACAGCACAAAGTCTTCCATAATGAAGCTCCTGCATTCCTTCAGAAATCAGTTCCCTTTTCCCCACTAAAAAACTACCCAAAAATTACCACTGCATGCTTTACCCATTGCCCAAACACTAACAAAACCTATAACTAACCAGTATAATTATTCAGCTCTTAATATTTATTATTCTTTCCAGTGGTCCTCCTAGTGTTTTCACCAAAAACCAAAAACACCTGTAACCCTGCATTAGGGTGTCATTAATCCAAAGTGACTGCCCACTTAGCTGGTGCAAAATAGCACACACAGAAATTCAAGTTTACCTGAGAATACTTGGTGATTCCAGAAAATCGTAACATCACTTTCCACTGTACAAACTTTTCCAGCTTTTACCCTTATCAGTTAATATCCTCTACCGTGTGTTTAGCCCAGAGTTTAGTATCACTTTTAAAACTCAACCAGAAACCTGGGGAGCAATTCTCTTCACAAGCTGAAGAACCAGTTGTACCTCTTTCACTATCAGCTCTAATAAGCCTACTCTCTCACCAGAAAGTGGCTTTGCTATTCCAGAACAAAGCAGAAAAAAGTCACTGCTTTTTAAAATCGCTACTCTTGCAAAACAGAGGTACTTGTCAGGCACTACTTTGTCTGATTTTCATTCTTTTCTGGGGACCAGCTCGAACAGCTGCTGCACAAATTCACATGTATCCCCCAGGGTAAAGCTGAAATTGTACGCCCTAAGGGTCAGTTTTCCCCTTTGGCTGCAGAGAGGCAAGGCCACTCACTGTCTTACAGACTTGACTGCCAGAGGA
>WEKY01062288.1:249-17694 GCA_013390045.1 Picathartes gymnocephalus
TTGAGTTTATTCCTCTGGATTTCACTGGTTGTAGAAGGCAGAATCGTTAGGTTTAATTCTCAAACCTGGAACAAATTCACTATGTACTTAATGCATTGTATTTAAAATCAGTAGAATTTCACAGTAAGCCTGGCCATTGTCAAATGTCTTTCACGTGATCAAACAGCAGTTTATGCATCTTGAGCCTATTCTCTTCTTCACTGTGTGTTTCTTTGGAGTTAGAATGGCTATAATAGCTTCATCAAAAACCGTCTTCAGTCCTTTCTGTGTTAAAGCTGAACACTCCACATAGCAGTAGGCTCCTATCTGTCAAGAAAATAAGTTAATTCAATAGCAGTATGTCTCAGCTGTTCAATTCCATCTGGGCACTTCTGCTTTTTTTTTTCCCCATAGAAACATTACAATGTTTGGCTGCAATCTAAAAAAGTTATCTGCCTGTACACCCCCCTGTAGGAGAAAATAAGATTTGTCTTTCATCCAAAGATCTGGAAGGTATTTAAGTTGGTTGGTTTATATAGGAAACAAATAAATTCTTTAGATTGGCAGTGGCAGCGTAAGATATATTTGATAATTAAAGAGCAAAAAAGATTACATGACCCATTTGTGTTTCAAAAATAAAGGCTCTGTAAGTGTCCTGATAAGCATTATCTACACAGTAGTTAAAATGGTAGTATGATATTCTCAAATAAGGTCTAAAAGGTGCTTCCAACTTTTTGCTTGAGCAGGAGAGGTCCCTTCCAACCTCAACCAGTCTGTGGATTTTAATTATCTTTGACTAATATTTATATAGCTTGTATAGATTTTACAAGTGAAATTAGAATTCAATTAGAACTTCTACTAACAATAAAATGTAATTACATAGGTCTGCTTGTTACCTATATTCATTAATATAAGTATTGTTAACTGGTAAGCAGTCACAAGGTTTCATATTTGGACTGCTAAAAGATATGCAAAAAGTGGAAAAGGAAGATAAAGTCAAGTAGAAACAGGGGTTTGTTGTTCTGTGTTGGTTTCATTTAGGAGTATCCAGTTTACCTCTTTTGCTAACTTCTGTCCTTGCTCCACAGATACGGGCTTCTCTTTCATATCATTCAGTCTTGCCAGAGTTTTTGGGTCATCACGGAGATCAATCTAGCAAGAAAGATTGAAGTCATGCTGGAATACTTTCTCTAAACAGAAGTCAGCAGGCAATATGATACCCTCTTTTTGAAGGAGAATTATTTAATGGAATATTATCTCTATAAAAATGGAGTCACATCATGATTCAGATTGTGGACCCTTCCTGACTCAAAAGCCCTAAATTTAAACTCGTATCCTTTAATGAAGGAACCTTTAATCCAGAAGGAACAAACATTTTTTCTGTAATTCAGCTCTTCAATTAGATGTGATCATCCTAGAATACCAAATGCAGTGGCAGAAAGATTAACCCCAAGGTACCACCAACATGTGTGTTACTTCGTAAATGAAGCCCAGTCCACTACCCACAAGAAGCAAGAGGAAATTGTCTCACCTCTCCCCCTTGCTCCTTTGCTTCAGCAAATACTGCATGTGACTAATAGTTGTAGACCCAAGTAATTCCAGTAACATGGGCATGAGCAGACAATTTTATTCCGTAAGTCCCATGACTTTTTAGAAAGTCACGTGGGAGACATGCAGCCTGTCTTGCCACCCTGTTTGTAACGGACATAAGTTTTTTTAACAAAATGGGGATAGCTCATTGGAGAACACCACATATCTAAGTTTTTCAGCCACCTGTAAGGGTTGTTCCTCCAAAGGCAGAAGGAGATGCTGCTCAGGTCATGTTGGGCTTGAACTTCCAGCCCAGAGAAAAGGCACCATACAATGATCCTAATTGTTAAAATAAAGTAGAACAGAACCAAATATACCTGTGTTCCTACTAGTAAAAAGGGAACATTAGGTGCATATTCCTTCAACTCCGGTACCCACTCTTCCTTCACATTTTGAAATGAAGCAGGGTTTACCACTGAGAAGCAGATAAGGAAGACATCGGTCATAGGGTAAGATAAAGGTCTCAGACGATCATAGTCTTCCTAAGGAAGAAAAATTCTGTTATCTGCAATATTAAATTGTTGCCTGTATTTTAACAGTTATATTCAGAAACTGTATTTGTATTTCATTAAGGTTGTTGAGGCGAACTTTCTGAATGTTTAAAACTATTCCAGGCTAGTTAGTGTCGCTGTTAGAGCAAAACCTACATACGAATATAACTATATGGGAAAATAAATATCTTGAAAAATGTGTTAATACTGGTAGAAACTTGCTTGTCTATGAGCATATATAGAACATTACCATTCAAAAATATTTCACTTAAGGAAAAAAAACCCAAAAGGCTTATGGGTCAAACATACCTGCAGATCAAAGATTAGTATTTGTAGAGAAATGAGGAGATGTGACTGTTGTAGAGTCATCCAGGTTATACAAAGCTAGGCTAGATTAAGGCTATTTGATGCACTTAAATGTTCTATTTTGGATCATAAATAGAGGTGATATTTAAAGCCCTCCTTAGAATTTTCTTTGTCTCTTAGAAACCTTACAGTCCTGTTCCTAGTGTTCAGGGCAGTAGGAAGGTTTAGAAGGGACCTCTTTTGTCTAGACTGTGCTTTCTATTAGCAAGCCCAGCAAAGGATCAGATGGAACAGAAATTCAGGTTCAAGAACATTATCAGGGGAATATTAATGCCTTTGTTTGTTTGTTTGTTGGGAGTGTGGGGGAGGAGTTAGTGTGAAAGGATTATTTAGGACATTTAGAGCCACAGCATTTAAAGCCAACAATCCTGCTGCCAGGGCATACAATACTGTAGCAAGACAAGTACCTAGAAGCATTGCCCCTGTTGTAAATCTTGAGTTTTCTCTAGCAAGGGAGAAAGTGGACTTTTGCCCTATGTTTTAGCTAACAGCTGGAGGGAACATGCCCCAGCTTCTCTCTGCAAGGCTTCCTTTAGTCTTTGGCAGTGAACCAATGCCTTACCATTCCTACCATAGAATTTTGGAGGTTTTTGTAACATAGATAACTAATACTGAGCCCGAGCATTGCAGAGACACTGACAAATGCTGGATTTATACTTTCCATAGTAAACGCCAGTTTATTAGGGCTGCTGCAGCAGTCTCCCTCTTCCCCATGTAAACTCCCCATCTTAATTAAATCTCACAAATATTGCAATGATTTGCTCATTAAACATAGAGACAGAAATGTAGTTCAAGTCCATGTTTGAAATGAGCCAGAAAATTAAATTTTTGTTTCCTTGGCAACAGCCACATTACCAGATTATTAACCTGTAGTCACACCCTCAAAAACACCCTTCATTGATTTATTAGATTTTAAACACAGTTGCTAGAATTTTAGAAAAACTCTGAGAACTTCCTCAGAACAGTTTCTGCTTGGCCCATCTTTCCATTTGGAAGTCAACAGCAATGGGAAGAGAGCTGTTATTCTCATCATAAACTGGAGAAAAGACAAGCACAGGCAGAAATTCTGTGTAGCAAGGAGGTGATCATTACTTGTCATGCTCTTGTGCCATTTTGAGTATCCACTTTAGTTTTGTACACAGGCTTGTCAATTAGCTAGAGCATGCTTAATTGTTAACATGGCTTCCTAATTTCACAACCACAGTAACTGACACCACTGTCAAACTACAACATTTGACAGGCCTTTTCCCTGCCAGTGTCAGGCTCTCGCCCTGATTCAGAAGCAAAAAACAGTAAGCCTGTCTTTTCCAAATCTGTGGACATTCATCATAGAAAGCAGAAATAACTTCAAGAACATCAACACAGGAAGTTGAAAATGTTTAACACTCAGGGGTTTTTTTAGGCATGTGTTTTATGTTTCACTTCTACTACTGAATATAGCTAGATCCTGCTCAGGGTTGCACTCTGTTTTCTGGGGTGGAGATCAAAATCCTAAAAGAAGCGTCCCAACTGTCAATTACTGTGTTCCCTGGAGTACAAAATCCACATGAAAGAGCACACAGTGGATCCATTAGTTGCTCTTAAATTCAGCTCTAAATCATATGTGGGGTATTAGTGAATAGGTTGTGTTTTCAAAAAATCTAGCTTAAAGCTGTAATTTCTTCCTACCACCAAAGAGCTGCCATCTCTATACTGTACGTTTTCTAAAAATCTCATATCTGGATTAGGATAACTAGAAGACTGCCTGCACTAATGGTGGAATGGAGAAAGCATTTCACTGTCATCAGAAATTACTGTTAGTCCATTAAACTTAAAATAGCTCTTTAGTTAATCCATTTCAAATTACACATGGACCTTTTATTCATAGCAAATATTAATCATTTTTTTAAAGCCAGTCTCAGGTCTGAACTGCTTTCCTGCTCCTGCACATGTTTATGTGCCTTTTGTTTTATACCCTGTCCCACTTGCATGGGCAAGCTGTGGGTCCATCCAGTGTAATTGAGAAGTTAAACTGAAGGCAATGACAATGTGATTGGATACATCATGTACCACGGCCAAAGATGTGTGTGATATTTGCTACAGTGGTTTCACTGCATTTTAGCTTCCTTAAATTATCAGAGAATTTGGCTATACCCACCAGTCCTGCTGCTTGAGACATGTCAGTGCTCTCAGGCTCTCCTTTAAACCTTGTCTGAACATTAGGTTTGCATTGATCCTAATAGTGGCAGTACTTCTAACAAAGCCTTCCACCACGTGATTGGACTGGTCCTGAGTTCTCCTGAGAGAAACTCTGCTTCAGTTTTGTCACCATCTAGTAGGCCTTGTGTGCTTAAAGACTCCTACCTCCCAATAGCCCCTCAGAAACAGCAATAAAACCTGTAAACTTTCTCTGATGTATTGGGTGAACATAACTGCTGCAATTGGAGGAAGAATCTGAAACACCAAATTAATTTAGACTTAATATTAGAGAAGCCTGGAAGAATCTTATTGCTTCAACTATAATTTATTTCCTAGTGTAAGGAAAATAAATGTGGTTTATTCTAAAATTAAATGCAACAGCAAGATTGATTATACTAGCCAGTCAACATAAATTCCAATTTGAGTGCGTGTACACACCACACTATATAGCAATTAGACTAATTAGACAATCTGATTGGGGGAGGCACTGCATATATATTTAGGCTTTAGAAATATTTAAGGATATTAGCAGGAATATTTTAAGAATGTGAATAAGATGGGCAAAAAAGCCCCTAAGGATTGAAATAGTCAGTATAAGTCTCAAAAACTCCAGGCTATAATAATGAAACAGTTCATTCTCCAACATACTCTAGAGTTTAAAAAAAAAATTGTTTGCTGAAGCAGGTGAATATAGAAAATACGAGGGCTGTAATAACTTCAAACAAAATTGGACACAAGAATGTTGGCTTAATTAATGTTCTGTGTAGCTGTGATCCCTCTAAAAGACATGAGAATGCAGCACAGCTGTTCGTCATTTCCCTAGTATCCCTGTGGAAATACAGGACAGCAGCCAGTACACAACAGAAATGAAAAAGGAGATGAGATGGAGGAACTAAGGACTTGGCTTCTCAACTACAAATGGGGTGTCTTGTTTTTAGAGT
Source organism: Picathartes gymnocephalus (assembly GCA_013390045.1). Lineage (NCBI taxonomy): Eukaryota > Metazoa > Chordata > Aves > Passeriformes > Picathartidae > Picathartes > Picathartes gymnocephalus. The sequence goes on from WEKY01062288.1 coordinate 5,795, forward strand.
GGAGAATGGAAATTCAGACTTTTAAATTACTGTGTCTTCTTATGGTAGGCTGCAGGTATGTCTAGCATTACCTTTATCTTGGCTTCTTAAAACCTGTCCTTTAGGTCTCCTTTTCCATGTTACAGTACCTAATAATCTGCCTGAGATTGTCTGCTGCCTTATACTTGAATACTGTATTTTGGATGGTGAAGTGGATTTACTCTAACATGTCCAAAATCTGACGAATTCCAACATTTACCTGCTCAAAAACGGAGGTCTTAAGAAACTTTTTGTATGCAGACTGAAGAATGGTATTGCAATTCCACAGCATTATAATATTCTTCAATTGGTGGGTTTGCTCAGACTAAAAGCAGAATTCCACGCCCCATTTCAAGTCATGCAGTCGATTTTGAACTAATACTTTTGCCCAGTTCTGTGGATAACAGCTGAGACACAGCTAAAACCACACAAACTGTATTCCTAACTCTGTCACTGACACAGTATGTAGTCCTGAGCAAATCATTATCCTCTATTTGCATCTTCCCATCTGTAGGGGTTTGCTAGCTTAATAATGCATTAGTCTTTGCAAAGCATTCCAAAAGCCTTTGATGTACACAGCTCTTGTACGGTGGGATATTTAAAAAAAAAATAAACTCAGACGAAGTGGAGTATAATAATTTCTGGACAACCTTCTTGACCCACAAAAAGCATTATTTCCTTATATTTATTAGAAAACTGAAGTGCGAGGCACAGGCATACAGAGATTCTGTCATACCAGAGACCTCATAGCTCTCCTGATTTATGGTATCATGTTCCTCCTGGCTAAAGTTAAAGTGTTGGACACAGAGACAGAGGTCCTTACCCCTCTGTCAGTAGTGTGAGACCACAGACCTCCTGCTCATCTGGAATGGTATTAGAGTCTCTCTGTCCACTTTGGAGAGATGAAAGGCAATTAGTCCTTTGCAGCCAGTACCATCCCAAACCTTGCCCAAGATCTTTGAGGAAGTCCACACCTCTCAGATCTGCCATAGCAAGTAGTGAAGACAATGTTAACCTAGATCTGTCTGGTTGACTTCTATTCCCTTGTTAGTGTTTTTAAGAAAATAGGAGAACCCAAATTCAGGTATGTCATTAACATTGATGCAGGGGCCTAAGATGTGTCATGTTTTAATCCACGCTCAGTGTCTTGTTCTGACAGAACCAAAGTAATGCATTATTTTATGTGTTTTGCAGCTTAGGAATTAAATTTTAACAATGCATCTTCAGTTGTTACACTGATATACCCTTGATAAACCTGTTTCTATTCTGAGAGGTATAAAGTGGATGGGTGGAAACAAAATAAAGCTTGCACCACTGGAAGAAAAACTGGAGCTCAAAACCTCTGGGTTTTTGATCTCTGTGTTAGCAACCATCTGTTGCTTTCACAGCTTACAACAGCAATCGTAAGAAGAGGTTCTCACTCCCAACCATCTGTTTTTAGAGGGGAAGCCAAAAATAAACATCAGGCAGAGTTGCTAGAGGAATCCAACCTTCATGCAGCAAAGGGTAATCACTACTGCTCAGAGGGGCTCAGTAAGGCAGAGTTTTGCAGAGTAAAATCCCAGGTAAAAGTCTAAGTTTTAACCACTTCATAGTGACAAGGGTCAGAAGTCCTCTCTTACTATGAATTGACATATTTCAATTTTTGAAATGCATTTCAAAGCTATTATTCAAAACTGCATTTTTTCAGTTTTCCTCCCTGAAAATAAGTTTCTGCTTCAGAAGACCCCCTGTAATATTTTGGAAAATATAACGAGTGAACGATAATGACTGCTGTACATAATGTGTAGACTTAGTAAAAGCTCACAGCTACCTCTGGACACATCTTGCCATCTCCCCCAAATGGTTTGGAATTAAAGGCTGATCTGCAGTTTTGCCATAAGCACCAGGCAAAGCCTCTGAAGGTTTTGAAAGGAACTGCTTACTCCAAAAGCACACCAGGAAACAGACTTCACTCCGCTGAATCACCCTGTGGTTTCTGATTCTAGGAGATGCTTGGTGGGGGAGGAGAGAGAGGGAAGTGGCCTGTACTGCCCCATGCCAAGCACAAATTGCTTCCCAGGCTAAAAAAACACTTCAAAATTTTCAGTCTGGGCTGTGTAACACTGTAACCCTTTGCAAAGAAGGAGGGTGGAGCATCCCCCAGGATGCTGGTTTCCTGGCACTGCCTCTCACAAGGCACCACTAATGCCAGGACCATTTGGGATAAAGCTGCAATTTGGACTGACACGGCATTGCCGTAAAATGTCTGCTTATCCAATCCTGTGACCTAAACTCTGCTATGCGGATGACTGCATGTGATTTTTCAGTTGCCTATGTCTCTAGCCCCTAGCTTTTGAACATGCAAAACAAGAAAGATGCAGTGATTATTCCCTGGCTGCAGGGGGAAAGTGCACTACAGACCCTCTGTCTCTTCACAGGCTTCTGAGGATACAGCTTGCATTGCTAAAGAAAGCAGAATTGTCCTGTTGTGGTTTGTTCACACAGGTTTCCCAGAGAGTGCAAAAAGCTGCTGGTTTGGGCCCAGCATCTATTTTTAATTTATAGAAAAGGCTGCAAGTATGCAGGGTAAGTGCTCTTCCATTGTATTCTAAAAATGAAGTAAACGGATCTAAATCCATTTTTTAATTCCTGTGAGGAGGACTGTTCAAAGGACATATGAATTATACATTGAAAAAAGCCCAGCATTTGTGAATTACCTTTTTTTTTTGTAACAAAACTTTCCTCCTGGCATATTTGAGAACTATGCAGCTGCTTACATGTCTGAAAAGCTTTTCTGGTTGGAGAGAAATAACTAGCTGGAAGATGGAGCCTAGTAAGATGGATTTTAGAGCATTAGAGACAGGAAGAACAGAATATTTCTTTTATTATACACAAAATTGCCTTTAAGTGATCAGATTTGATCCTAGCCTTAATGTGGGATTCAGTAGTGTCCAAATGCTACATCTTGCCATGTGGTGATGCTAAACTACTTTCCTGGATGGTTTCAATAGCAGACTCCCTTCTCTCCATCACCATGAGAACTTCAGCTTGCTGCTTTCTTCTTGGTTTTCTGAAAGTCAAAGTCCCTGAATTTTCTCTATAGGGCATATTATTTTAGCATCTGTACCGACAGAACATGTATTCAGCTGACTGCAAGCACAGTTGCTGTTGAACACCTTCACTTAAACCAGTTGCCTACCCATTATGGAACTCAGAGTAGCTGCCATGGACAAAACCTTTCACTCCTTGCCCATGAGAAATCTCAGTCCTGCAGTGCATTTCTTTCTCACTCAGTGAGAAAGTCAGTGACTTTATGAACAGCATTCTTTCCACACCAGATTTCCATCTTCCCCAGGAAAGAAATTCACCCCAATTGTGTCTGCAGCCATGAACAATCAGGATTTTTCATTCTTTCAGATATAGCAAATCAAAGTTAAAAAATAAAATGCACCCTGACATGGGAGATCTGGACAGATCCTCTGCAGAACTTGCTCTGGAAAGATGGGTTCTCTCACTTTATTTTCACAGAAGACTATGACCTGTTCTCACAGGCAAAACAGCGTATAGAATAGAGTTGGTTTAATACAGTTGTCCATATCATATCAGATATGTCTTTAATTTGCTACCTATATAAAGACTGATCAGACAAGCAAGACTGATCAGTTAAGTGTCCCATTCCTTTTCACCTTTTACAAATAAACCCCAAAAGCACACTCTTCAGTCCAGTGTTGAGCAACAGCTAGAATATTACAGCTTCACACCGCCTCCTCAAGATTAGCTCCAACCACACAACTTAGGAGAGTACCAGGGCCATCATGTGCACCTTGAATGAACACATCATAGTGAAAGAGTTTCTGGAATTAAAGGGGTTCGTAAGAGTCTTCTGCACCTTGTTTTATATCAAGTCCCATTTGCTAGAGCTAACAGCTTCCATTGAAGAGTGTGGTAAAACACTCAGCAGATGTTAAGGCAATTGAAAAACTGCCTTCAGTTTTTCCTTCTTAAGTGAGGAATTTGTAAGCCATGTCACTGCCTGTGGCTGGCCTATCTGTTAGTCATAACTAAAGATGCATCCCAGGTCACACCTGCCATCCATCCCTATTGATTCCAACACTGAATGCCAACTGGAAATCAGACCAACACGGAACAATAATAGCATTAAATCCTAATGATGATCTTAAAGCATTCATGGCTATATCTAATTTAAAGCACAAGCTGCCTGAGGTACTCTGAATCTGTGTTTTGTTCATGTGAAGCAATATACTCACCTAGGCTGCTGACAGATGTTGCTTTGCTCTGGAGAATAATGCTGCCACCTGCATTTTTATGTGCACACCAGCAAGTGCCTGGCATAGCAAAGAATGATTGCACACGTGCTGCAGCACAGATGCAGCATGGAGCAGGATTAAAACAGACTGGGGACAGTAACTGTTAAAGTGTCAAATGACACAACCTCTTCAGAACTGCTGAAAGTGTCACGTAGCATTCAGACATTTTTCTTAACACAACTCACCCAATCACCAATTCAAACAAATAGACTGCTTATAGAACCACAGAACAGAGCAGTAAAAAGATACAGTTCTTCTCTGTGACCTCATTTTGCATTTTTTTTTTCTCATTAGAGGAGGAGCAGTTTTGTTAGAAATGCAACTGCTAATTTGGAGGCTTAAAAAAAGTCCTGAAGTTCTGCCCCAAAGCATCCATTTTTGAGATGCTGAAGTTCATAATTCACAATAGAACTGCAGGATTTGGAAGTGGTGTGCTTTATATTATTTCTTAATTACCAGGCTCCCAGAGTCTCTATAAAGAAAAAGCACATCCTTTTCACCTTTAAATGAAAGATTAATTTCTAGTACCCCACAGATACAGAGAAAGGTTGATACATGAAGATAGATGAAGGCCAAAAATGTAAGGAAAACCCACATGCAGCAAAGGGCAAAACTATTTTAATTTCCTAGGTTTTTCAGGTAATGGTATATGTGGATAGGAATAGCTGACTCATCATTTTGAATACCCAGGACTGACAAAACCTGAAGTAGTTTTTGCATCCACTATGTCCATGTATTCTTAATAACGGAACTGGAACAAAATTTGCCGGAATCAGCAGTACGGTACCACCTAACACAGAGCTTTGGATCAGACCCTAACACACTGTAAGCCCTTTTATATTGCAGGTCCGTGCTATGGAGACAGTGCTCTCATCTAAATTATATTTACTTTTTTTTAAGATGTAGTTTGGAGGCTGAATCAGGAGTTAGGCTGTAAATGAAAACTGCATTTTTTTTATACTTCTATTTACCAAAACATGGAGAGCTCTTTGCAAAGGAAACAGATTTCAATGGAGAAGTCTGAGTATGGACCTGAGGAAAATTCCCAGGGTCTCCTATGTTCTCTATCAGAAAAACTCCACAAGTCATGCCACCTTACCCAGTTGTCCCAGTCCATCACTCCTGCCTCCTGCAGCACATCTGTAGATTATATGATACCCAGCTGAGTGCAGGTGCACACACCATCTTAAAAGGAACTCAGAAAGTAAGAGGATACACAATAACATTGTGCTGGAAGAGCAGTAGCTATTGCTTGTATTCAGTGTTGCCTTTTTAGTAGGTGATGTTTGGATAGCATTGAGAGATGCCACTGTGCCTCCAAGAAATTAAAAATTAGCAAAATTCAGACAGCACTGTCACAAACTAAAGGATATCTACTGACTGTTAACCCAGGAAAAAAGGGCATTTTACTTGGCCATGTAATCCATGTTTAGGAAGGGTTCATCCTAGGTGAGTAGTCTTCATAAAAATGTGCTTTTAACATATCGAAAATTGATGTTTCAGAGAACCTGTCAAACATTTTGTGTTCTTTATTTTGGTCTGCCATTAACTTGCTGTTAATGTGGCAAAGATATTGTGGATCTACATTTTCAAATGCACCCCTTAGATTTGATTTTAACATATCTCAGTGTCGCTATTCAGAAGTACTGGGGGTCTTTTGGCATTCTGAAAATGAAACGTAACTGTCTTGAGTTTCCAACATGTATCTAGTGGATGCTTCTGGGAATTCAGAACACCGTCTCCCATTCTGCCATTCCCAATCTGGTGATAAGAGTACTTACCTATCCTTCTAGGAAAGCTACTGTGTTTTCAAAGCATGAGTCACAGCTCACGCGGAGGCATTTAGATGCAGGCTTTGCACTGAGAATGTTATTGTTGCAGGGCCATTTTTAATAGCAAATCTGAAGGTATAAGTCCTTTTCCTTTTAAAGAGAAAGCCTGTCTTTGCTTAAACCCTTATCTAGAGAACTCTAAACATATTGTTAGCTCAGGCACTTCACCTCCTCTTACGCTGAAAAGCTTAAATTCCAAAGGGAGAATCTAGGCATGTTTTTATTTTATCTGCATACATCCAGTTGTTAAATCTACGTGGCTGGCAACATCGTGAGGCACAGAGCAGCTTCAGCGGAGGCCGAGCTATTCATAGGCCAGCACGCTGGGCTGGGAGTGAGCTCATGAGCTCACAGCCTCCCAGTGCCAGCTGCCAGCTCGGCTGGGACATGGAAAGGGAGCGAGGCAAAATGCATGTGGGAGGAGGGAGACGCAGGGCGGGCAGAGAGGAGACAGGATGTTAGTTGCTAACATTTCATGTTTAGATCTGCCAAAATTATGTTGGAGGTCTCAGTGCTTACACCTCTGCAGTAAAGGGTGGCAGGCTTTGCATTGTGTGAGACTGCTTCGCTCCACGCTGACATTTGGAGCTACGGCTGCCTGGTAGGGGCAACTCAGAAGGAGCAGTGTGCTCTGAGGAGGAACATTGCTATTTCACAACAGACCAGCAGCTGCCTCTCTTCTCAGTAAGATACTGGAGTGGTACCTAGGGCTACATCAGGGCTACCTACCAAAGCCAAGACAAACAGCCAGCAAGGAGTATAAAGATTACTGCTATTTATTTATAGCAACCACCACAGGTTTGGGGACCATCCATTTTAATAACCACACCTCACAGACAGGCACCGTCACATTTATAACCATTTGTTTTTACACCTCTCCTTAATGCAGACCCTCATCTCCCTAATATCTGAGCTTTACACACTTCAGCAGCCTGGCTAACTCTAACATAAAATTGCTTTAGCAACAAGGCTTCTGTTAAAAGCAAAAAACCAGTATATCTGAATTAAGATGGCTGTAGCTGCAACTAGTGTGAGCATCTGAGCTGAGACGTGCCAAGAAGTGGCTTGTTCTATGCTTGTGAATACCATGTTTTGTGGTATTGTTCTGGTGACAAGTGAGAGGCCACCAAGAGCTTCTTTGTATCAGACCCTGTATTAGGGTCCTTAAGGCAGAGCTATAAAAGCAGAAAGCCAAGGAACAGAGTTTACCTCTGTTTGTCTGACCAGGCCCTACTAGTGTCAACAGTAAGTGATGCTGAGGGATATAAATGTTATTATGAAGCACTGCACCGTAGTAAGATTCACTATACCCTACTCTGCATTGCCCAAATGCTGGCTTGGTGCCAAACCTGCACCAAACAGCCATGCCATGCCATGCCATGCCTCGCCTCAGCTCCTCCCAGAGCAACATGAGCAGTACAGGTTTCCCCATCCTTCCTCTAGGTCCCAACCATCCTTTATAGCAAAGACACAGGAACAGAGCAAGACTTTTCCCTGTATGTGGTCAGCACACTCTGGAAGAAAGGACACCATGAATGAAAATCCTACAGCAAAAGGAACTGGCAGGAGGATGGACTCCAACAGCCATTTTAAGCAATAGCCTTCAATATAGAGCAAAATCCCCAAAAGGCAACTCCTGTGTATCCTACCACTTACTCCAACCACTTGGGACATGTGGCACATGACTTTGTTAGTGCTTGCAGACATTCCTCCAAAAGTGTTAACATCTTGAGAGTTGGCACTATTACTTAGGATATTATGGAACAGCAAAATGATCATCACCTGCCAGCAGTGCAAAAACACTCTGACACAGTGATCTTAACAGACCCCTGATGAAGCCATGGTTCTCTTCCCAAGCTGGTTTTGCCATGTACCCCTGTTCAATGAAGAGCAGTATTGACACTCAGTCTCTCAGAAGAGGCTGCTGCAAAGCCAGAGGCATCCACTCGTCAGTATCACAAGCACCTCATGTTTAAACTTCAATGCGTTGATGCAAGACTTCAATACAGGTAGGTTCCACAGTTCTCATCTTCTGAGGAAACCAAGACCTGCTCTAAGCCCACCCAGTGCATGCAGCAAGGCTAAAAGGAGCTGCTGGCTCTACCTCTGGGAGGAACTGCTAGAGGAATGGCACCAAATTCCCACCCACCTCCCTGACACGGGAGGCTGCCTCCACAGCTGCAAACCCAAATGGGCTCTCAGAGCCTCCACAGCCCAGCAGCTGTACTGGCTATTTTCTGCTAAACCAGGGCCTCAGTATTTTCAGCCATTTTCAGCCTTCTTGAAGTCACACACACCCAAAGGCCTGTGTATAAACGGAACTTTGTGAACCGCTAGTGGCATTTTTCTTTGCTATATATATTACCAGGGAAAAAAATGAGATTTTAATAGATTTATTTTCAACCTACTTTAAACTCATGAAGATATGAGGCCTTATGTCATCGTTATAGTTACTACATGTGATCCTGTGTGTGTTGTGAAGAAGTGAGCTAGAAATGAGTACTGGATGCACTCAAAAGCTTGCAACTCCTCTGCCAAAGCAAAGTCTGTCACAAGTTGCTAAATACATAACCACGCAAGTTAAAGAGACTCACACACTGATAAGTCAGTATTTCAGGGTAAAGAGCCTGCTGTGCACCAGCTATGAATCAAAAGGTCTTTAATCTTTCTTCTGCTATGGGCTTTCTGCATGGATTTGGAATAAGTGACTATCTGAACTTTTATTAACCCCCTTTACTCCTCTTCCCCTGAATTGAGATCTGTAGATTGTACCTACTTACTTGTCTAGAGCTGGAAGTATAAACATGCTGATGACTGTGAACTGCTTAGATACCACAGTGATCATGCACAGCCAAGCTTTATAAAATTATACTATCAGGCCAACACTTTACAGTAAAATTATTTGGGGGTGACAGAAATAAAGACAAAAGCACTGATGTATGCTGGCACAGAAATTCCAGCTTTGGGCAGCAATGTATCAGATCCATATGGAAGTCTGTGGAAGCAGCAGGCACATACCAGGTACAGCATGCTGTTTCCTCAACACAGAGAAGACATCAACTCATGTCTTTTCTGCTCTTTACTATATATATTTAAGCTTTAATGTAAGCTTTCTATTATTGCATAGCTTTGGGAAGACAGGCTTGTCAGCTGCTCTGACAAAGAAGCTTTTGACTGAATGAAGTTGCTGGACTAGCATCTTGGTGCAGACTCCATCCTTTATTCGTACTGGATGTTGGGATGGGGCTCCCATGGGCAGTCTCCCCAAATATGCTGAAGCGGGGTGGGGATAGTGGTAAAGATTTTATTAGTACCACAGCTCTGCCTAAAAGGGGAGTTTTGCCAAGACCAGATATATCTGGAAAGGCAGCCTCATCGAAACACCCTGTGTGAACTATGGGTCTTCTGAAGCAAGGCCAGCAAGGTTTATTCCTAGGTGCATCAAAAACTGCCCTGGAATTCAAAATGAATACTTCAGCTTTTCAGAAAATGGGAAAAAAAGCTTACCTCAATTTTTTCTATATACTGGTTCACACTGAAAAGTTTTTCTTAGTATAACAGGAACACCTTCATTTGCTGTTTGTTGTAAACTGGCCAGTTTGCCCTACTAACTTTTGAGGAGGCCAAAGGTCACCTGGGTTTGCACTCAGCACATTCAGGCAGAGTGGGATACCACAAAACTACCTTAGTTAAGGTTACACAGAGCTAACAACACATACTCACATTAATAGCAACAAGCCCAGCACAGGCAGTTTGAGACAGCATCCCCAAATAGACTGTGCATATGTACAGAAGTGCTAGGCTTGCTTTCACACTTTCCAATGCTCATTATTAAAAAAAAAAATTAGTTGCATGCTAATCAAATGCTTTGTCTGAGCACTAGATCTTCACTCTGCAACCTACTTAAGCAACGTTTTAAAGCTGTGTTCTGAACCAATTGCTATTGAAAAACAGGACTATGATAGTAATAAGGAAGGCACTTAGCTGGCATAAATTTGACTAGTTTGTGTTTACGTCAGTGAGATGACAACCATGAAGTCAATCTTTGTGGGAAGAGTCTCACCCTTCAGAGTATCAGCTTTCTGGAAATGGCCCTGTTTCCTACAATTCTCATGGAATTAATTTTTTTACTGATTTCAAGCCTAACAAAGATACAAGTCTGGTTAAATGCTGATTCCCTAACTCAAGGCTGTATGCAGATCTAAAAGGGTACACTAATTCAGGCAGCAGTTGTTCAATTAAGTATAGGAACAACATGGCTAAAAATTATGGCTTCAGTCTCTGCGAGTTCAGTGAGATTGTCTTACTAGTTGCTCTTTACAAAAAGGAAGCATGTCTGAGGTCATGTGAGACCAAAGCACATGCTCACGCTGCAAGAAGAAGTTTTAATATAAGGAATACACAACTTTACAGAAACTGATGCTGCATTTCCATATTGCTGTGCACCTCCTTGGGAGATGCCTGCACCTCCTGGGGTCAGGCCCTTCACAAACTGTTTCAAAGAAGGGATCCCCAGAAAGCTGGGGGTACTCTAACCCTGGAGACCGTTCTCAGCCCGTGGCTGGTGTCATGCAAATTAAGCTAAGGAAGAGATTACTTGAATCATGGAGCCCTTTAAAAACCACTAGACCAGTGACCCCTCTAAACATCCAGCATTTTATCCATCATTAAAGTTATTTAAGAGCCATGCTGACATCACAGCATCTTTCACAACTGGCTGTAATAATCTTAACCAAATGAATCACTTGAATTGTCTGGGACAGCAAAAGAAATCCAGGTTATCTCAAAGGCAGTGGCTGAGAATTATATGTTATTATTTTCCACCTTTAGTTTGAACAACTCTTTGTAGTTATTTGAGTGCTGTAAACCACAACCAAGGCAAGCTGCGGCAGCCTGGCTCTCCATCCGACCCGAGGCGGCTGAGGCAGCGTGTGCCCTCTGTACTGATCGGGGCACATTTCCCCACCTGAAGGCCGGCAGGAGGGTCGGCACCCCAGCAAAGGGGAGGCCGGCCAGGGGCAATACCCGGCCCGGAGCATTGCCCTACAGGCGCCAGCCATCCCCCAGCCCCAGCACTGGGCGATGCCGTGGCGCCTCGGCCCCAGCACCACTAAAAATAAAGCCCGTCTCCGCCTGACCCCCCTCGGGAATCGAGGTTGGATCGATAGTTTTCTTTTAAAGCTGGATTTTATCAATCGCCCCCCACCCCCGCCAACCCGCCTCTGAACCGCCCAGCCCGGACCACAGCCCTGCGAACAACTTTAGTGCCGGGATCGCCGCCGGGCGGGGGGACGGGGCCGGGGGTCCTCGGGCAGCGCTCGGCACTCACCTGGCCGGCGGTGTCGTACAGTCCCAGCAGGTACTGCTTGCCCCCGACGGTAACGCTGACTGCGAAGGGCGAGAAACACAGCGGGTGAGGGGCGGGTGCAAGCACGGTCGACCCCTCTGCCGGCCCCTCAGCAGGGCAAGGCCGGGGGATGGAGGGAGGCGGGAGGGGAGAGAGCGGCAGCCGCCCCCGGCGGTAGCGGGGTCCCCCGCCCGCTCACCTGCGTAGTGGTCGAAGACGGTGGGCACGTACTCCTCGGGGAAGGCGTCGTTGGCGTAGCTCATCAGCAGGCACGTCTTGCCCACGGCGCCGTCCCCCACCACCACGCACTTCAGCATGACCGCCGCGCTGCCATGGGCCATGGCCGGAGCCCGCCCTCATGGCCCCGCGGGCGCGTCCCGCCGAGCCGGGCCC
>WEKY01062288.1:17833-48334 GCA_013390045.1 Picathartes gymnocephalus
GGCGGCGGGGCTGCAGGGCCGGGGCCGCTGTGCGGGAGCGGCCCTCGCCCCAGCCCCGCTGCCCGCACACGCATGCACGGCAGCACCCGGCGCTTCCCCGCCCCGCAAGTTACTTGGGAGCTGCGGGCACCCCCTGCCCCGCGCAAGCAGCGGGGCCGCGTTGATTCTGTGGTGATCCCCCACCATCGCCCTGTGCGTTCAAAGGAAACTCCGGTAGCATCCTCTCGTATTAGCCCCTAACTGTGCCGGTAAGCATGAAAATAATCAACGGGATGCGAAAGGATTTTGTTCTGCGCTGAGTTTATTGTCTTTGAGTCTGAAATTCAGTAGTGGGATCAGACTTAAGAACACCAACGTGTGTCATTTGAACAGGTTTGAGTACCCGTTTGCAAGGCTAAAGGACCGGAGGCCAAGATCTAGGAAGAGTAGATACTGCATGAAAAATGAGTGAAATCATGCTCCCACTAGTGTCAATGGCAAAAGTCCCACTGTTCAGTGGCAGTAGACTGTCATTTTAACAAACTGTTTCCAACTTCACATTTTCAAATGATGTGAAATAAGTCTACAGTCAGACAGAAAAAAAGTTGCCTTTTTTAGTTTACAGTTTTTCCAGATTTATTCTACAAGCCCTATCCAATTACAAGAAAACCAGCACACAACACTGTAAGCCACGAGGAGACCTCTGTGTTGTGTAGTTTGTGTTTCTATTTGATCTGACACGCTTCAGGGAGAAAATAAATGCAAATCCCACATCACACAAAGCTTATCTGAATATTCAATAAAACACATTTTCAAACCAGGACAAAATACAAAAGTTATTACTTTGCAAGTTTTTCAGCTTAGTCAATCAAGCTTTCTTGCCTTCAAACCACAGAGGGTCTGAGCAGGACATCTAAGACAGCTCTGGTGCAACCTCTTCACAATTCATCCAGAGAGCATCAAACCCGTGAACAGACAGAAGCTGCCCCAGGAGTTATTTCCTCAAACCTTGGAAAATACCAGCGGTAAAAGAAAGCTGGATTTACCAAGAAATTAGTCAACTGGCAGCCAGCACAGGACTCAGCACACAGGTCTCCCAGACAACAACTTTTCCCAATGAGCAGATATGTCCTGCATGAGCAGCTGTTTCAGGATGGGTTATGGCACCACATCCAGGAAAACTGCTTTAGAGGTTTCCAGGTATCCATAAGGGACTTGAAATCATGCAGATACTCAGTGGCCCAAGTGACATCCACTTCCCTTTTGCTGCACTTGCCAATGTATACATCTAGGAGTACCCAACACTTACATCCCTGAGCAACAGCAGCTCAGGCTGCCATCTGCACAATCGATGGCAAGTATACTTCCTCCACTCTGCTGCTTGCTTAATTGCTAGTGTTGCTTCCCAAATCCTGTAATCATCATTTTGAACTTGCACAATCTCAGCCAAATGATTCTCATCCAGTCCTCCATCTTGCTCAGACAATGGATAGCCAATTAGTCTGCATGAAATATTTAGAGAAAATGAAGATACAGAACTGGCAAACTGAAACACTCACCTCTGCTCTCTCCTCACCAGTCTGGCTGGTTGTACAGCCAGGGAATCACGTAGCTGCAGGACTGGGACCTTGTAAAACCTAACAAGATTCCCACAGTGATATGGCTCTATGGAATCATCCAAAGGGGCGTAGGACAATTGGTTTCATCCATTACGTAAGTACTTACTTTGTTTGTTTTTCACCCTTTGCAGATGTCATTTTCCAGCCAGCACCCACAGCAGTGGGATAAGGAGGGTGCAGCTGTAAGGGGGATATACACTCCTAAAGTTTCTGGGAATTCGTTTATTGTCTTAAAGTTCTCTGGCTTTCAGCAGCTCCTCAAGAATGTGTTACAGCCTCTGCTTGGTGTCAACTGACTCAGTAGAGGTTTTCAATTCAGCTGTATCAGCACAATGGATACCTTAACACATTCTTCTTTCATATAGATTAACAATGTGTTCTGTGTAATATGCTTCCATTTTTCAAGAGTACAAATATAAAGAGTGCTAAAATAATTACCTACAAAAATATTATTCTAAATATCTTTATTAAAGACACTCAATCTAACCATTTCCCCCTAACTGCTTTTGTAAGGTCCTAAAATAAACCAGTATGAAATGTTGAAAAGAAACTCTTATCATCTTAGTGATATTTAAAATGTATTTTCATTCCTCATTGTTTGCTATGAAGTTGATAGGAAATGGACAATGGTTCCATCTAATTTTTCACAAAAGGGACAGTTTCTGATTAGGTCTAGGCTATGTGCTGAATTGTTACTTTAGTATCACATATGAGTACTAAGCAGCCCCTTTTTTTCATTTAAGGAATTAAAATTTTGCTTTGTAGGATTTTTCTAGGATTTCTATATGCATATGAGGCTGAGCACTCATTGGGAGGAAGAAATGTAAGTAGATTACCCTTAGAAGTAAGGCCTGTTCCAAATAATTTGGGACAGTAATGGAAGAAAGTGTATAGAGGAGAAGGTCTAATAAATGATGGGCAGCCTATGAGGACACAACTCTAGTGAAGCTCCATAATGATTTTGCAGCTGAACATTTATTGGAAGCAATTTCTGGGGTATGCAGACTTTGCAAGTGGGAACATGGAACAGGACAATGAAGCAGGATTAAAAAATTCTTCATCTGAGTTACCAGCAGCAGGGAAAATAGAAGAAGCAGGAATGGAGCCAGGCCTTAGTACAAGCAGCAAACCAAGCTGTTTGGTCTATGGAACCAGGGAAAAAGTGGTATTAATCATGTAATCAACACATTTTGAAAAGATAGATCTGTCAGTGTCCATGTCCAGACATTAACATGTCTGTGAATTTAACCTAGAAATTGACACAATATAGTTATTTTCATCAACTGTGCTGTGCAACTCCGTGTTGTGAGCACACTCCAGCAATTCTCTGTCCCAATTCTCCTGTTCAGCTGCCAGATAAACTGCAGTGCCTCCCTTTGTCACTGGGTGGTTGTGCATCACTAGAGTGTGGCCATGCATCTCCCTACAGAGGTGGACATCTGTCTTCCCATGTTGGGTGAAATTACTTTATGGAAATAGCCAGTATTTGAGGAAACATCCCTAAAAATGCCAAGTCCCAGTCAAAGTTTGAAGTGGTATATGAAAAACACTCAAATTAGTCCCACAAAGTCCATCAGAGGATTAATTTTCTCTAGGTATCCCTGTCTGTGGAAGATTGGAGACATGGTTTATAGTTCTCTAAAAAAACTTCTAGACTTACAAGGAATGTTAAGTCTTCAGGAAAGTCAGTGAAAAGGGCAATGCCATCTGAATTACCTGTTTGCACCATATTGTCTTTCAGACCAATCAATCTTTCATCCTCGAGCAGAGCTGTCCCTA
This sequence comes from Picathartes gymnocephalus, assembly GCA_013390045.1. Classification (NCBI taxonomy): domain Eukaryota; kingdom Metazoa; phylum Chordata; class Aves; order Passeriformes; family Picathartidae; genus Picathartes; species Picathartes gymnocephalus. Next base: position 21,211 of record WEKY01062288.1, read on the forward strand.
AGCAGAAGGTTACACCTGAGTGAACATAACACAAGCCCAGTTTTTAGTTAGAATAATTTACAGTTTTCATAAGTGGTGAGAACACCACTTTTACAGTTTATGACTCTGATCATTACAGTTTTGCTTTCCTACCCAAGATTAGGTAATGCCGAGAATGTCTGTATCTCAGCTAATACAGAGGAAACAAATCACATATTTCTAATATGCCAAAAAAGGATAGGCAATTCGATAGTTGCAGATCTAATTCTTCTGAACGCCAGTTTCCCCTGTAATTTCCTCTCAATATAAAGGGTCACAGCTGCATGCCTGCCTTCCTTGTGTCTTTCAAGAACATGGTGGTATCTCCAAGCAAGGGCATGCACTATATGAAATCAGAATGACAGGATGACGCATTTTAGGTCGTCTGAGGCAGTCATCTGCTGGAGCACCCTGGCTCTTTACCTGCAGTGGTCCCCTTCTTGGAATGGGGATGAATGTTGCAAACAGCGGAAACACAACTTATTCTCTCCAGGGAGCAACCTAGTGTTCTCCCCTACCTGGAAAGCTCCTGCACAGGTCTCATCTCATTCTGGTACACTGTTGCAGCTTGTCATCCTTTATTAATATTTCCTGGTTTTTTTGCATGGATGTAACTGAGACGGGAGTTTTCACAAAAGCAAAATAGTAGCAAAGTAGTAGCAAACTAATAGCAAAATAGCAAAAGCAAAATAGTAGCACCAGGAGCAAAACTAGAACTCGCTGCTGAGGATGAGATACAATGTTTTAAAGACAAATTTGCACTAGCCGCTGCAAAGTGTCACAATCACTACTCTGTGCTTTTTCTTAATAACGCTTGTACAGGAGCTTTAAAAGTGGTCAAAGAAAATACCTCAGTGGAAACATTTTCTCTGAAAAATCAGATCCTTTGAGAAGAATACCTTTTGAAATCATGTCAATTCCATGAAGATGTTTTAAGAGAGGCACACAAATGTTCTGACAGCTTCAAAACATTCCATTTTTATTTTTTTTTCAGAGTAAAATATTTTAATTTCTAAATCACTATGGTTTCAATTTAAGTTAGCATTTTGTTAGCATACAGTGTAACATAAATGAAAAGGTGCCATCATTAAACATTTCAATCAGCTTCATTTTTCTTGCAGAAGTTTTGGGGTTTTTTTAAGGACTGCAAAATTTTCAGATTGCATTGCTAATTAGAACAAAGACAAATCTCAAAAATATTCATAAAAATGAAATTTTATCCTCTGAACAGCTTATGTCCTCCTCATACTCATAGCAGGGCTAAAAGAAATATTAAGAAAAAGAAAAAAGAAACCACCAACCAAAAAAAGGAACAAGTGTCTAGTTCAGATAACTTCTGAGAGAGTACTAAATTTCAAATATGAGAAGTCCACAGATCTGGGCCCAGGCCTAAAGTTAATCTTGTGTTTTATTCAGGCCAACATAAAATTCAGTTTTCTACACAAGGATTTACAGCACCAGAGAGAATAAACCCATTGGAAGCTTGGTGAGATTAGGGCACCTGCCTCCCAGAGGTTTCTTGATAAATCTTTAGTTTCAAGATAGAGTATTAAAATATAAAGTAAATTATGCCAGAGCTCTTTTGGTACTATTTCATATTCAGTGAAGGAACCTGAACAGAATTAACTTTCTGCTCAGCTACTTAGCACTGGGCTAAGTGTCAAGAAGCAACAATTATTTTCCTCAGGCCAACCTGATAACAATGCCTTGCAGTTCACCAGACATTTTGTTGGAAATAAAATCTGCATCATAGTGGGGCTTTTTGTACAGCTAGAGTCACCATCAGTCCCAGGCTCGGAAGAGAGGGCTAAGCACTTATCCTCAGCTGATGCCACCTCTATGGCTCCATACATCCCCACATCATCAGAGCATCCCTGTCATGGGTGCTAAGAAATACACACTTCTGATTCATCCCTGATTCATCCCAGCATTCAAGACCGTATAGTCTGGCATGGATGTTATGTACCATGGTGTACCAAAAGGAGATTGAAATAAAATCTTGAACCTTGTCTCACTGCCAGAGACCAGAAGAGGTATTGTTACATTAATGGGACAGGATTTGAGAAAGGAATACTGGCTCCTTCCTGTATTTTCAAACAAAACTAATTCCCCAAGATGTCTCGTTCTTCAAAGTTAAAATTGAGTCCTACATGGCATTGGTGAGTTCCCTGGGAGAATCATGGTGTTGCTCCACTCAAAACTACCCCAAAAATATTCTAGGGATGTCAGTGCTGACAATTGAGCCATAGCATTTGATAATATACTCTGGCTTTGTTTAATTTACTAAGATAGGTGTCATTATTGCAAGGCATTGCAAAGTCTATGTGTTCCAAATTTCATTTTTATTGAGCTGCACTAATTCTAAAGCAAATTATTTCCCTTGATTCTTACTAGTAATTATTATTTACTAATTCTGGTAAATCTGGTAATATTTCCCTTTTGCAAAAACCAACTAACCAACCAACAAATCCTCCAGCTCTAGATAGATATGCATGAAAAAATACCTTTTAAATTCCCCTTGTTGTAAATGAATCTGTGCCTGAAACTGACATCTACACTCTCCCCAACCTTTGATGAAGTCTTGATTCAAGTTTGAATTTTCATGAAGTCTGGACTTCTTTCAACACGTTCTTTGAATGTGATTCTAGATCTGCTTGACAGACAGAAGCAAGTCCCTAAATTAGTTAATCCTCTGTACACCAGCAAGATCCAATTGTAAAGTCAAATGCTGATACAAACATCTTTCTTGATTTAGGGATGTTTCATACATAAAAATGTAGCCATATTTTAAGCCACAACAGTTACCTGCTTCCTAGTGAAATAAAGTCTAGCATCATGTAAGGAGGTAAGGAATGGTAGTGGATGGAACACTGGGAAATGGGGGTGGAGAACAGGAGAATTGAGTGGGAAGGCAAGCAACCCTGCAGTACCCCCACTCAGTCCTGCTTTAGGACCCAAATCTACCTTGCACTGGGAGGGAAAATAGGTCCTTCTTTGGCTGTCCCCTTCAACAACTTGTCATGTAATCTGGCACGTGGAGAAATATGGAGGGCATTAAAAACAGACTTGAGAAGAGAAATCCAGGCTTGGGGAATCTAGCGTGTACAGGGGAGCATGGACTGTAAGCAGCTCACTGTGAAGCATTAGAAACTGCTTAGGTGCTAATATCTTCTAAAAAGCTAATGGTTTAATAAGGCTGGAAGAGAAGGACATGCTGGAAATTTTCTCAGGCAGGGTTTTGTATATCCTGTTGGGAAATGGAGAGGAGGGAGAAGAGACCCATAATTTTCTTCTCAGGTATTTATTGGAATGAAAGTGGAACCATAATTTCTGAGGATTCTCTTATCAGGGTGTTGATAACTTCACATGCCAAAGATTTCAGTGAATGGTGACCATCTCCTTCCACATAATGACAGAGACAACAGGGCTCCAGAGTCACGTGTTTATTTAATTTCATTAGTGCTGTTGTTGCAGTAGTAACTACAAGCACCTGAAGGACCTCTAAGATCTGAAAAAAAAAAAAAAAAAAAAAAAGCACTTTTAAAAAAAAAAAAAAAAAAAAAAAGTCCTTATTAAAAACATTACTTTGCTGGAAAACTTTGCTGACATATGGTTCAGGCTGCTCACTTGGTTCCATAAAGTTGATATCAGCATAATTTGAACTTCTGAGAAACCAGGAAACACAGAGGATAATAAAACAATATTCAATTCAACCTTTATAGCAATGCTTAATATACCTGTAATGGAAATAATTCACCTTTTCAGTGAGTGACTTTCAGAGAACACAGTATGTAGCTACTATACAAAGTGACACTTCTTTTACATGCATGCTCTGACCCAATTTTCTAGATAAAAATTCCATGACAATTAAATATTATCTTTTCCCCCGACTCACCATTTAGTCACACATGTATTATTAAGCCCACAGAATATTTTTCCTACTTTACTTTGCACTTTTGATCCCACTCAGAGGAGTGAGGAGCACTGTGGGGCTGGGGGCCCATCTGAAGGTATGGCGTCCCATTTTCCCTACTATCATAGGTTACTAAGTTTTCTACAGTTTGACACAGCAACAATCAACTCAGAAAATACTGCCAGTTCCCTGTTCCCATTGCCGGCTCCCAGGAGGGAAAAATAAAGGTTGCTTGAATGTTGACCTAAACTCTGTATTTCCTGGCTTCCAAAAGTTAGAATTTTGCTGAAGCTGGTATTTTATAAGAGCTCCAACTACTGCCAGGAAATCCTAATTCTGCATTAATTAAGGGGTTTTGTCAGTCAGTATAAAGGAAAGATGTTTTAAAGACCTGATATTCACTATTTACTTGATTCTTAAAATATATTTGAGAGAGCATCTTTGCAATGTGTCATTCAATGATTCAGGATGAGAAAAAAATTCTGAAGAGTCCTGAAGTTTCTAGTAAGGACTGGATGCATTGATAGACTCAGTTTTTTTCTGTGTAGGAGGATGGTAGTTTGGTTTTGAACACTTTTCTGCTGACTGACTCTTTTATACCAGGTTAATGGTGTTCACCACCATTTTGCTATTTTATTTATTGCTCTCATGGGTACTGTTTTAAATGAGAATCAGAAAACACTGAGCTAAGGATGAGCTGATGAGCTGGCTTCTTTAGCAGGTATATACAGTGAAACTAACTTTTAGAAATGTATGTATAATTGTGTGAAGCCTAAAAAACTGCACCAGTTTTCAAATGAGATCAGCTTCTAGCTCTTCAGAAAAAAAAAAAAGAAAAAGGATAGTTATCACAAAATACTTGGTGGATCTCACTGGCACATTTTACAGCTGGGTTTTCAAAAGTATTTGAGTGAGCTCTTTGTAAGGTACATGAACACCTTTTAAAACTGATCCATGCTGTGTATGATGAAAGATTGAATGAAGCTTAAGTTTTGACCTAGGACTACAGATAATCTAATCTTTTAGTTCAAGTTCTGTCAAAATTCAGCCACAAACTCATTACTGAATTTTTCAGTTCTAGAGCTCTGTAACAGGATGGAAATGCTGTGGCACAAGAGTAATGCAATAAGACAGAAGAGTAGAGAGGAAGGACCAGTGGTGTCAGTGGAAACAGGGATGCACAATTCTCACCCCTTCCATCTTCTGATGTAAACTTGAATAGCACAGCCCTCTCTCCAGGGTAACTGAAACCTTCTTGATCTTCCATTTCCATAAACTGAAAACTCTCCTTCCAGGATGGCTGGAAAACGCTGTGGTGGCAAGGGCAAAGAAAAAATGTTTTAAATTCAATTCGAGCACTTGAAATTTTCAAAGAATAACATGAAGGAATGTTTTCCATTGGAAAGCTGGCAATATTGTGCCAACTTAAGAATGGTGAAACACACCACAGAAGGTGTTAATGAATATTCATGAATATGCAGGAACACACCTTTCCACCAAACTCATTGCTCCTTCCACCCACTAAACCATCATCAGAAAGTGGTTGTTGATGTTGGGCAATATCGAGAACTCAAGAAGATAAAACTGATGTAGAATTCAGCTTATAGTAAAAAGTTTTGAAAAGAATTCAGCAGAGGCATGAGTCAGCCCAGTCACATCAGCTCCTGTGATGTCTGAATTTGGTCAGTGGATGAATCCAAACTAAGCAAATCTTGCTTTAGAAATAAATTTTACATAGCCTTTGTGCAGTTGAGCAGTGCAGGAGAAGACAAAAAAGATATTCAAGCACAGACAACTTCAACAGTCTCCCTGAGGAAGATTTCTGTGGCAACCAGTGATTGTGTGATTGAAGCCATGCAAAATGTTTTCAAAGAGCTGTTTCTTCCCAGGTCAAAACCGGCTTGCTTTTGAATTCACAAATTCCTAAATGAAACTGGCCACCTCCTCACATGTTCCAATGTGTGTCCCCTTCCTCTCCCACAAACAAGTAATACGATCATCTGTTCCCTAGAATGACTGCCAAAATCCTGCATGTAATGGTTGTAAATATTTTTAATTTCAAGCTGGTTGAGTTATTCCAGAATTGTTTGTCGGCTTCAGACAAATCGCAGTTCCCTTACTCATCATCCAGTTTCATGTTATCCTAAAAGTCAGTAGAAAATTCTCCTTCATGTTTTCAGACAGGGAATTGCACTCTCCGAGTGATCTTTTAGCTGGAAAAGATAAAGATGCTGCTGCGTCCTGTGTGTGGGTCTCTAGTATGTATCTTACTGGCCACAAGAAATCCAAAGAGACAGAAATAGGGACATAAGCATTTGCAGAAATAACTGCACATTATAAAGTCATCAGAGGAAAGTAATATAGACTACCTTCCCCCTAAGACAGTAACACTGCTGTGTTAATAAACGACCTTAATTTTTGTACTCTGAAATCAGAGATAACATCAACACCTCAGGTCCTTTCCTGGCAGTGGAGCTGGATGTAGTGCAGTTATGTGGAAGTCAGCTTTGGGTGTTTGCATGCAAAGGTGCTGCATTAACACACAGACTGCTATCTCCATTAATTTACTTCTCCTGCAGCCCTGGTGAATCAGTCCTGTTCACTAGGTCATGCATTTCTCAGAAGGTAATCTGCAGTAACCAAAACACCTTCCATCTCCTTTGCATCACCTACACAAACACGGACTCATCCCACAGTGGGTTCCCAGGTTCGGGATTTGATACATCCACCCTTTCCAAAGAGCATGGAAAAGGGTTAAATGCTAAAAGCAGAACCAGCAGAAGAGTGCTTATGCTAATGGCAGCTTTTATGCAAGGGCCCTGCCACCTGTCTGACTGACTGCAGGATGCCAGCATTTGCTCTACTAGGGGATGCCTAGGAACATTTTAATGGGAAGTGGCCTGGTTTTTAAAAATCTATAACTAGAGGGGAAAATTTTGTTAAAAAAATGGAACCATGTTACAGAATAGCCACACAACTGGACAAAAGCATTTCCAAACATGATTCAGTCTGTGTTTTTCCTACACATACACAGCAAGCACGTTTTTATGAAAGAATCGTATGTTTCTGCCACATTTTCTTTTTATTGAGAGGTTTATTTTTCCTCAAAATCCATGCTGTGAGGTCATATTTCCAAAGTCCTAATATAGTTTGGTTTCATTAAAAATTTTGCCCTCCTGATTTTGAAAAAGAGGTGGAAAGCTGAACTGTAAAGTTTTAAATACTAGAAAATTTTTCAGCATGTCCAGGGATGAAAGTTTGGGGCTGTATGCTCAATTTCTGATTGTGGGAGTCAGCAGTGCTATTAGCCTCAGGACCAGAAGGCTTAAAAACATTGTCTTAATGCTCATACAAGGATTTGAGCAAGATGTTTTCTTTCATTCTTCCTTCCCCACCCTTATGCTAGTACCAAATTACATACATTGCTTCAGATTTCCAACATTTCCCAATCTGGATTAATTTACATTTGGAGAGAGGGTGTGAATTAAACTGTTATAAAAGGCTTAGATGCAGTGCCAACTTGTTACTATGCTCTTTCAAGCATCAAATGCTTTTTCTATTAAGAAAGCTCTCAGAGAATTTCTTGCATCTGGAAACCTCTCTCACTGCAGAACTTATTTATCAGATGCAAAATATGACGCATACAAACGAAGGCATTCATAGTAACACATCTCCTGCTGCAGTTAGAGGCTCTGTCATACTATGGCCTACAGTAAGATATTGCTGTCTTCAAGGAGATTTCAGTCTGAGAAAAGCCTAATGCCTGCAGGGATGCAGAATGCAAGGGAAGAGTCAGAAGCTACCAGGAGACAAGCAGAGGACAAGTGTGCACATCGAACTGTCACAGCTGACACAGTCAGAACTTGCAGCCTTCGGCTTGAACTGCACCTAACAGCCCCAAGTGAGAAGCTGAGCCTGATAGCACTTCTTAACTCATTAGATACCTAGGAGAGAATATAAAGCCTGCCCTTATCTTCTACTGGTCTTTTCCCTTGAATTTTCTCATATGTCAAGTATCTACAGACATACAATTGGCATTTTCTGCCAAGGGATGTGATATAAGTCTTGTCCCCAGTTGGTTGCAAACATCACACTCATAGCACATCTGTAAATTATAACACTAAAGCATGGGATGAGGCTGATTCAAATTCGGGTATGTCCAAAGGATGGTCTCACTCTTGCTGTTATTGATACTTGTGTCAGATCTGGGTTATCCTCTAAGGATTTTGCTAGCAAATTGCATTCAAGGTCTGTGTAACTTCTCCTTTGCCAGCATTAGTCTCTGCCAATTCTTTTAAGCTCTGTAGAAATTATTCATGGATCACAAATTTCCCAGAGATTTCAATTTCCATCCTGAAGCATTATTGGCCAACACATCCTCAGGATGCTTTAGTATGTTCATCTACTTGTGATCTTAAGCCTGCCTTAACCTGACACTCACTGTCACCTGGGTAAGCATCTTCTTCAACTGAGGGAATACGAGCAGGAGCATAGAGCTGAGTATCTGGTTTCTTTCTGCAGCAGCAGAAGGGATTCAAAGCTTTGAGGGGAATTGTTGGTGAACTTTTTTTCTCCTTCATTCACATTTTCCAATGAACAGCTACATGAGCCTTAAGAGATTCTGCATTCCCTCTTTACCAGATTTCTTTAGGGGTATGTGATGGGTTTTGTAGGGTAGCTACAGAGTACAGCTCTTCTCCCACATAACCACTAGCTATCAGAGACAGCCCAAATGCTGCCAGCAAGGATTGTAGTCCTTCTTCCCACCAGTTCAGTAGCTTGCTTACTTTTCTTTCTGATTCTCTACTGAGTGTGGAGAGAATACTGCATCAGATTATAACTCATCAAATGTGCCCAGTGGTTTTATGGTGCTCAACAGATGAGATAAATGTGAACTGATGTGAACTGGAAAGTAAGGAAATTGCCAGGCAGCAAATTTTAAACAATCACAAAACAATTGCTTTAACTTGGTGCTTAATGCTTTTGTGACTCATAGCCACCAGCTGTAGCAGCAAAAATGGGTAAGTGTCCTTCAAAAAAATTGGAAAGATTTGTGAAGGATGATTCCACCCTTGGCTATTAAATATGATATCCAAATGCAACCTCTGACTCAGGAAACTGTTCAACTTTGCCAAAAAGTGCTACAATGTTCTAGGAGAAAAAACACTCTTCTGGGAGAAATGTTCCCTAGGCATCGACCTTGGCCTCTGTTGATGTTAAGTTGCTGAGTTAGCTGAATTCTGGTATGGCATAATGTTCTTATATTTTTCCTAAAAAACCTGCATTTGGCTAACATAGTGGGTAATCTGTGTTACACAGGGGCTAGTCTATAAAGCCTTGTGCAGTTCTGATGAATTTACTACTCACAACAAATACTATTGCTGGATCCTATGCAATTAAATACATCTGTGGTTCTAATAATTCAGGGGTTACCCAGTACACAGTCTGTATTCATTCTTCTCTGCCACGGCTCACCAAATAAAAATGGAAACTTGTAAACAATGGGAATGTGTCCACACTGTGCTGGCAATGCTTCTGAATCTGCAATACAGAAGGCAGGCTGCAGAGAGACAGAGAGAGAGAAAACACTGATGTGCTGCTGCACCTCCTGACGTAACTCACAATGGATCTGGCGATCCTTGTAGTCATAAAACAGTCTCTGAAAAAAAACCCAAAAAATCCCAAACTACTTTATCCAGCGATTGCATAACCTCCACAGTCACACTGCAGCTGAGGTGAGAATCTTGCAGATAGTTTGGAAAAAGGTCTCAAACCCCCAGCTTCTCTAGGCAGGAGACTGCATTCACTCCTGCTCAGCCTAACAGGCTCGGAGCTCTCCTGAAACACAGTGGTTAAATTTGCCACTCCAAACAGTCCCACCCAAGAGACTGCCCTGAAGCTTTTCACAGGGAAAGGATTTAATTAGAATGTGATTTTTGTGGTACAATGCAATATTCAGTACAAAAGGACCACCAAAATATGTGCTTTGTGATTAGTGGTGCAGGTTTGCTTCAGCAACTTTTAAGATGATCCCTAGGTAGAAAAAGGGCAAAGGCACCAGAGAGGAGGATAGAGTTTGCTGAACAGGTTTGAAGGTCATAAATGTACAGTTATGGTTTAGTATTTGTATCACAGTTGACAGATGCTGCAGCAGTCACATGACTAGAACATGACCTCATATTTCGGCTCTCTCCCCTCCTCCCCCAGTGATGAGGGCAGTGCTAAGCAGAAGGCATTTCCAGAAGCCTAGTTTGTAAGTTACTTAAAGGAGAAGCCTGAATTTGGGCACAGAGATATACTTTGTACCGATTATTAACAGTTGCTCAGCAGTGGCAGTGAAGCAAAACTCTTTACCTCCGCTTGGGAAGTGCACTACAGTTGTTGTTAGGGTAAAAATATTGAAACCCAGACCCCATGGACTTAGATCATCCCTTCCCAAGGAAAAATCTGCAGGAGGCACAGTAGAGGGGAGAAATGCCCCCATGACTCCTCACAGGTTTACCCTGCAGACAGTGGAGCTGCTGCAAGCTCTGATGTCCTCCAGGAATCTGTGAGAGATGCTGCAGCCACGAGGAGGCCCTCTCTGCCCTGATGCTGTCCCAGAAGCCACTCTGGATGCTCTGGCAGGGTGATTTCACAGGAGGATTGAGCATCCAGGAAGAATATATAACTTTACGGAGATTTTCCAGGGGTACTGAGTGAACTTCTAAGTCCATCCACCCCTTTTGGCATAGATTTTGTATTATGCAATTCCCAGAAGGGTTCTGGGAGGAAGACACAGTATGATACTCTCTCAACAACTGAACACCACTTCAGCAGGAAGGGGAACCCCACCTTTTCCAAATTTCCAAAGGTGCAATTGGCTCCATGGGGATAACTTTCTGACATAGCACTGTTACACAGGAGCCAAAGTTGAGACCGGCTGAGAGGTAAAAGTCCTGAATTAAAATCCCAGCTTTGGCACTAACCCCCATTACAACTTATACCAATGGGAAGTGTTCTAAAAGTGCAGAGATTTTTGTATACTTTAGAGTTTTCTCACTAATGCAGCTGTATTTTGCAGCTATTCATGGACTGCAGACCTGAAACTTTTCCATAGAGCTTCACAGTTGTTCACAAAGAGAAAAATAAGAATTTTCTATACAACTACTTGCCTCTACGCCTTCTTTTCTTTAGCCTGGTGTTGGATTGAAATGTGGTATGATTACTCTCATTTATCAAGGGCAGTGGTAATTCTTTGGAGCCGTAATAGCCCACTTAGCCTTGTTTATGTTGACAGAACACCAGAACTGGCTGGGATTTCTCTGCTTTTGATACATAGGGGGTTTCAGTCACGTTTGGGTTTCAGCTTCATGAAGTTCTTTGCTTGAAAAGTTCTGGCTGCATACAGCAGTGGTTATTTTGATTATCCCAGCTGAAGCAGCAGCATTCCCACAAGGACCAGCAGATCAGTGCTCTGCAGCTCGTGCTCTGCAGCTCGTGCCCTGCTTTGTCGCTGACCTGTTACAAGACTTTGCTGAAGATCTTCGGATAATTACTTAGTTTCTTAAACGAAGGAAAATTAAAAACTGAAAATTTGGGGACAGGAAGAGGTGTGCGTGTGTGTGTTACACGTACGTTAGGTATTCCTACTTGACCATAAGCAGGGGTCTTCTAGTCCTTTGGAGCGCGCTTGGGTGGCTGAACCTTCATCCCCAGCAAGCGCAGTGTGTGTCCTCCGTCGCACTTGAGGCCAAGAGCAGGGCTGTCACACCCGAGGCTCCGGGTTTTCCCTCAGGAAAACGAGCCGTGCCGGCGACAGTGCACTGCTGCCAACCCCGCTCCCGCCGCCGGCGGCCGCCATGTCGGGAGCCGCGCACGGCGCCATCTTGTGGCGCCTGAGGGCTGTGGCGGGAGCCGGGCGGGAGGGACGCGGCACCGCCGGGCCCTGCAGCGGCGCCGGCTGGGGACGTCGCTTGTCCTTCTTGTTACGCGGAGAAATACAAGCATTTCAAAGTGTTGTAGGGTCGCTTGATTCTCGGCACAGCGAGCGAGCAGCAGCAGTTTCAGTAGCCCACCTGTGATGCCTCCCTATGCTGGGTGGAGATGGGGTTTTTCGGGTGTCTCAATGAGACCCAGCTCCTTCCCAGCGTATGGAAAGGCACCTTCCCGGTGGAAACCACATCAGCGGCAAAGAACTGCTGCTCACAATACAACACACCGGTTGCCGAACATGTGAAAAACCACGCTAATAAATATGCACCATTCCTGTTCACAGTGAGCCTACACCCAACTCCTCCTAACTGAGAGCGGAAAACACAGCTCTCAGCATTTCACCGAGATTTAAAAACCTCAGGTGCCTTTCTTTCACTTAGCCTGGCCTGTGATAAGGTGTTTTCTGGTAAAACGTTGATTTGGAAATGAATATTTGGGAAAAAATAACCTGTTGACGAGCTCCATCATTCCTCAAACGCAGGTGGCAGTTGGCAGGGTCACCCTGAAGCTGGTGGAGCAAACTGACTTAGCCCGGGGCACAACGGGCTTCCCCCTCTGGCAGGCACAGAGCACCTCAGGAAACACTGGACAGAAAGCTCGTGCATCTTTTGAGGCCTTACGCAGCCTTTGGAGCTGGATTTGAACAGAATGAGATTGCCTGGAGTAGGATAGAGAGCAAAGTGGGATCAGTCACGGTTTTAGGTATTGACCTGTTTGTCGCAGCATCATCCTTTGGGGAGTCTCACTTTATCTGCCTTCTTGCTAAAGCTTTCCAAAAAGAGTTATTCAAGCCTTTTTACAATCTGTTGTCCTATGTCATTGAATTAAAGGTTTTCAGACACAGTGTATATTCATTATGTTACAAACTTTGGTTAACACATCTAGGTTTCTACAGGTTTATGCCATATACTTAGGTGCCAGTAAACTTTTGAACAACTAGCTCTTATTGTTTATCTCTTTTTTTCCCCCCATAATTTTGTTAGCACTGGTAAATGAGGTAGATACGAAATTATTGTTGCTATTTAGTAAAATGCTGGTAGGGTGAAAGCAACAAGCAATCTTTCACATATTCTGTGGCATTCGTTTGACATTTTAACCACTTAAAAGTAGTTAAAAATCACTTCTAGGAGGTACAAGGTCTGTGTGTGAACCCCACGTAAGCCATGAACATTCAGGAGTGAAGAGAGATTATTTTCACAAGGTTTGAATAAGCCTACAGGGCTTGAGTGTAGGCCATCCATGGTTTGTATCACTTATACACCAGATCCTCCCTAGCCAGTCTAGGAGAGGAATTTAATCTACTGGTGAGGGGCCTCAGGATATGCCCCCTTAAAAATGTTGTGTGACACTGTAACTGAAATTTTATTCTGGGGGTAAATTAAATTACAGTATTGTTGACAATTTGTCTAGGGCTTTACAATTTTCTCTTTTGACTTGAACTGGGATGTAAATTAAGCTTCAGACTCTTCTTTTCTGCTTACAATCTGCCTAATCAAAGAAGGAGATCCTCCTGAACATTTCAATGCCCAAGTTGCTGCTAGGAGTCCCTGACAGATTTCTCTTTTAAATTTAGCATGGCCCAGAATAGTAATTCTTACATAACATATACAGAGCAAATATGGGACTTGCTATAATTTCAGTGAGAGACTGCAGATTTCCTGCTGAGTAACTAAGGCAGACAGTGTTAGAGTCATGCCTCAAATACAAATCTTGAGCAAATAAGCTTATTCTTACAAAGCAAGGGATAATGTTTCTTGTAGGTATCAGAATAGAGCTGACAACCAAATGGACTGTGACAGATCCCAGCTCCTCTCATGTGTTTGTGCATGGCATTGTGGCCTCTGATTACCTCAAAACTTGCACATACATTGCACTCCCTGTTCCTGGGGCAAAAGAGAGACTGCAGGGCAAGAATTTGTACTCCATTTTCCACAGGCCACTGGGGCTCCTCAGGAAGGGGAGTTCTTAGACAAATGAGATCTCTGCTTATTCACAGCTGGCTGGCTATCTGTGGAGCATATCCTCCACACAAGCCCGTGTCTCAGATGGGAGGTCTTGAAGGAGCAAAGGACAGAAACTAGATCTTTCTGGCATGGTATGTTTAATAGGCCATCTAGCAAAAGAAATTAAATAGAGCTTCAATCAATTTTCACCTCCTCCTGCCTTTTGTTTTCCACAGCTTAACAACTCCCCTAACAGTGAACCGCAGAGCAATTGCAGAGCTGGCACGTTATGTGTGTGTGTGTCACCGCTGGAGCTTGATCTCTGCCGTGTTCCAGAGGTGAGTATGAAATACTGCATCCTCTGAGTGCTCTCTGGCTCTTCAGGCTGACAGCCTTTGAGGACTGTAGCTCACTGAGCTGGCTAGGAGTGAGCTCTTCCAGGAGGCAGGATACCAGGGTGCTGCAGCATCCCAGAGTTACTCCAGCATGTTATACAGGAGAGTGGAGCAAGGATCTTCACTGTACTTGGTAAGATGGTAGTAGTCACGTGGACTCTTGAACAAGATTTCATTTCACTGAGATCTACAGATAGAGAGTCCTAGAATTGCTAGCACCTTGCATATGAAGTACAGTCTGTTTGTCTCTGTTGTCATTTGACAAGATTATTTACACAGAGGAATTTGCTTAGCTAAGAAACCTGATGGAAACATACACATGTCAAATAAGCAATTACCCCCATACTCATAGGTTTATGGAGATCAATCATACTGACCTATAGTCTCTGCATTTCCTGGATTGCTTTATAAATAAAAAACCTAACAGGAAAGGCATTAAGTCATTATTAGATTAGCCTTGATTTTGCCTTGAGAATTTTTGATCTGATAAGAATCCCCTCAGCTGATTTAGTAAGGTACCCTTTCCTTGTCAGTATAAATGATGGCGCAGACAAGGCAGTGGAGTCTGAAAACCAGTTCATTACACAGAGGAAATGGATCAGTTTCATTAGAAGGATGATATTGCACCAGTTTAACTTTGTGTTCCCTTTGAACCTTGCTGATCCTGTTAAGTTCCCCTCAGACTACTACAGACTATGTACATATACACACTGCCCCACTGGTTGAGTTAAAGAAGTGTGATGCAATATTTTTTAGCTAAATCATTACAAATCTATGAATATTTAGGGGTGGCATTTATCTGTCCCTTAGACCCATAGCAATGCACTGATCCTGCTTTCATGTATCAGGAGCTAGTCTGTGACTGTTTTCTATGCTGATAGAAAAAGCTAGGGATTTAATATGTGTGGTGTTTTCCTTCCTGCTTGCTTCCCCACAGACTCTAGGTTTTTGGACCCATAGAAGTAGAAGGCAGTCACTGGAAAGGTAGCTTGAATGGCCCACATTGTCATTCATAGCCATGAGTATGCTTTTTCTGCTCCCACAGAGTCCCAGAAGTCCCAGGAACCCAGAGCTTCTAGATTCTGTACCTTTATTCAGTGTCATAATTTCTGGTCAAAATACAGTTTCCATAAGGAGTGAAAAAAAAATCAGAAGAGCTTGCCTTTGTGTATGCAAAGACTGGCAATAAACCCCATGGGAAGTGGGAAGGAAGACTCAAAAAAACTAGAAGCGAGCGATCTAGTGTGTTATGAATATCTGAAACTCTTACTACAATTTGTGCCTGTATCTGCACATTTTTAATAGTGAAGGATAGTTGGGTGTACTGAATTCCCTGTTGTTCATAGTCTCTGTGACAAGAAAGGATATCTTCCTAGAAGCCTGACTACTTTTCAGAGGAGACCTCTGGAGTTAAAATAGGAATTCCTAGGTTACTTGGTCAGTCCTCTGGAAGAAGTCAGACTAGAGCATCATAATTGATATATATGACTTCTAACTGTTTGAAACTGAGATTTTGTTTCAATAGCACAGGGGAACAGTGCTATTGACCTTAAAGGGAGTTTAATCTCATGTGTTCATGGAAGACTGCTGTACATCTGCTGGCAGGAAAGCTCCAGCAGAAACTTCATCATGTCAGTCTCTGGAGCCTGGGTCTTATTTTGGAAAACTGTAGAAAGCCAATGATTTAGGATATAAATCAGCAAAAAACTGATTATACTGAAGTATAATCCCAATTTAGAGGCTTAATTTAAAATAAAGAGAACTTGATTAAAAGGGTTAGACTAGAAGCAGGATTCAAAAATAGTCATGTGGAAGACATTTAAATAATACAAATATCTTTTATGAGATAGACAGTACAGAATTCAATAAATATTTAAATAAAATACTTATGTTGACGGTTTTGCCAGAAAACCCTTGGAGAATTCTTCGTTTAATCAGGTTCTTCCTGGTGCTATAAATCTGCCTTTAAGAAGAGTTTCAGTTCTCTCACATGTCCTGTCAGGGGCCAGATAAACACCTTGGAGTACTCCTGCTATGCAAAGGTCACCTTTATGCAGAGACACATCACAATGCTCTACTTAGCAGCATCAGAACAGGACTTAAATGATGCATAAATCTTGAGCTCTTCAGGAGTTATTTTCACCCTCTCTGTATGAGAAGAAAAGCAAGTAGTTACTTTAATCCAGTGTGGCTTCTGTATTAAAATAAACCTTGATACTAATACCTGGCTATCTGGATTTAAACTGACATATATCCTACAGCTTCAAATATCAGAACATCTGAGTTACCAATGTGCCCTTAAACCAGCATTTATGTGCTTAATCACACCAAAGGACGGAAAAGTCATTATATTCCCAGCGTTCCCCTTATACTGCACTGGGTTACTTCAAAAACCCAGGCAGTTTTCCTGACATGATTTCCTTTTGCTTCAGTATTCTCAGTGTTCCCCACAGCGACTTGAAAAAACATGATGAGCAAGGTAAATGTCACAGAACAACACATCAGGGTTGTGTTGGCATCTTGTGTAAATTCAACTACACAATTTGCAAACTAGAGTTTGCACTGAAATTTCACAAACGGCAGGTGGCTTCACTTGTATGTGAGCAGATTTTCTCCCTGACAGAAACATCAGGATTCCTAGGCCTTCATCCTAACACAGTTGTCAAACTTGACCAAAAAGAAATATTAGTAAATTATAAGGCATCCATATTTCTGGGTTTTATGAATATATATGTGATGGTAAAGTAGTAGTAACTACAGTGCTCCTATAGTGGTAACTTTAGCAATGTCACTTCCCAGATGTACTGTGCACATTATATAACACAAATAGGCCACCAACTTGTATCTCCTCATGTCCCTGCAAGTGCAGAGGTACTTCATAAGATGCTGCTGCTCTGCATTTGTTCTTTACTTTGTCTTTGTGTCCATGCCTGCCTTTCCATCTTCTGTTTCTCACCCCTATGCTGATAGGCACATAAGTGGTTAACAGTGCCTGCCACCCTCAGGGCTGAAGGGCAGGGTCACTCTTGGGGTTGCCCACAATAAAGAAGTTACATGTGCTAGAGCCACATATGTGCTTTATGCTCCTTGCTCCCCTCTGCCTGTATCACAGCAGGGTATCATGTCAGCCAAACTCTGTCAGTCAGCAAGAACAGGGGAAAAAAACTCTCTCTAAAGTTTCTGCATGATAAGCTCTTTGAGGCAAGGACTACCTGACTGTGAGGAAGTGGCCTTAATTTCTCAGGCATCTTTAGACACTAAAAAGAGCAACTACTGAACATCAGCAACCTCACAGACATGGGAAGGCAGAGGCAGCCAGAGTTCACCTCACATGGCAGGTATGAAACCTGTCCTCTAAGTCAATGTAAAAATCCTTGGCAGGGGCAGCTGACAGTGAAGAATCCTAGGAAATTAAGTCAAACCATAACACTTCTTTGGATATGGATACGAGCACTACATATGCTCTGATGCTAGAGAATTAGCAAATGAACAGCAAAGAAGATTTCCACATGCAAGAAAATATTGGCATGACCTCTGCTGACAGAGGAAAGTTCTCAACAGATTTTAATGCTCAGAGTAATGATTCCAGCTACAAAGTACTCTCTGCAATGAGGTTTCTCACCAACTCATGCTAACCAAGAGGACAAAGCATCCATTTCCGAAATCTCTCATCCTCTCCAGGTTACCGAAGAAGCTCAGGCACAGATTTTAAAACCTGACCAGGAGATACTATATCAAGCCAAATTCACATCAATACCACTATCTTTTTTCCCATCTAAACTACAGCAAATACTGTTAGCCACAGCGAAAAGTGTCTCTGAAGGCAAGCTACGGAAACACAATCTGTAATTTATGTATGGCCATTAATAAAGATGGAAGAGAGTTCCAGCTCCTTTTGGCATAATTTTCCAAAGCTACTCCTTTTCCAAGAAAGCATCTACACCTCAATCAAAGAAAAATTCCAACAGCTTTTGAAATGCCAAGATCATCTCCTTCTTCTTGTGACAAAGCATGGAGTAGGGAGTCATTAGGACACTGACAGGAGAAATAGGTGTTTGTATCTTCACAAGTGACTTGATCCAAAAGAACCTATCAGGTTCTGGAAGAATGGATGTGGGGGTCTTTATGAAAATCAAGCTGTGCTAGTTTGTTGCAGAACTGAGCACAGGATTCAGGAACTTCTGAACTTTGGGGGGAAAATGTACAGGCTTAAGAGACTTATTACCTTCTCAGCCCAGGGTTGGCTTAAATCAAATTTTAAGGGTCATACAATGCATGATGAAGGGGGTACATATTAAAGGGGGAATATGTAGTAGGTGGCTTCCTAGTATCTCAGCCAATGGGGAAAGGAGGAGGGCAATATGTGGTTAGGAATTTAGGATAAAAGGAGGCTGCATCCACCAAAAACTCGGGAGAGACCCCACAGGGTTATGGCCTAGTGGCCTCTCTCCCTTTATTCAAATAAAATTGATTCTTGCAGGGCTCCTCTGTTTCCTTTGTGGACACTGGCCTTTCACAGTGTGATTTTCCACACAACACCATCTCCCACATAGTTAATACTTCTTTTCCAGTGACTAAACAATGCAGCTGCTAAAGCCTACTGTGATGCCTAAAAGGATCTGATTACTTTGAGCACTGCCTAGCTGAGGAACTCCTGGTCCTGGGCAGTGAGCACTGACAAAATCACATGAAAAGAGAGATGCACATTTCTTCCAAAGGTTTTTTTGACAATTTTCATTTGTTTTGTTTGCAATTGGATTTTTTTGGTTTTGGAATAATGGAAACCTTTAAAACAATTCAAAACAAAGTATGTTTAGAGAAAATGCCATTCTTTTGAGAAAGGAGAGGATTTTTCTAATAGATGTTTGTTGTCATCTAATTCTTGCTTTAGTGACTGACAGCAATTGTGCTCCTCAAAGTAACCAAATTTCTTTCCTTGGTAAAATTGTACTAAGCAACTTTACATTTGAAAGCTACACACCAGGGGGGAAAAAACCCCAGACAACAAAACTGTGAAAATCAAGGACAGTCTGTTACTGTGCCAATTTCAAGAGTGTCCCTTGGGATATACTAGCTGATTCTATGTCGAGTCAATATCTGGTAAGGTAGAAAGTGACTGATCTCTAAGACTATACTTCTAGTCCTGAGGAATTTCTGGTTCAATAGGCATAAGTTAAAATTTTAAACTCTCTCTAACCAAAACTTTAGAAATTGCTTTATTTTAGAAAATGAAGTACCATGTTTGATGTATTAAAACAGCTTGTAGTTGATACATCAGTCAAGCAAGCAGTACACTTTTTGATACATCAGGCAAACTTTGCCTGGATAGCCGAGGAACGTAAAGGGAGCAAAGATGAAGTTCTCCATGGAAGTGCTGTTGCTATGAGGTGGACATGATGTTGCCACTCTCAAAACCCTCTGGAAGCAAGTGCCTAACCTGTCACTGTGCCTAACCTGCAAAATCTAAATGACTTATAAAGGTTTATATAAGGAGCCCATGTACGCTAAGAGTGAAGGCCCAGGGGCCTGCCTGTTACTTTTCTTACACTGCAGTCTTCACCATTGGCTGCTGCTAACTGCAGTAAAATATACCACACAAAGTATGGGGTTGCTGTTCTAGAGCAGCAGGAGGTGGTGAGTCATTTTGGTCTCGTTTAAGAGCAGTGATGCAGGGCAGAAGTATCTAAGGCACAGGTTAGCCCCCAAACTTTTGAAGTAGCCTGTTCCTCCTGGGAAGTTTCTGCCCTGCCCTGCCCTGCCCTCCCCTACCCTACCCTGCCCTGCCCTGCAGGGCCAGCACACATGTTCCCTGGATGGAAGCTTTCTTCCTACCCTTGGCCACAGGGCTCGGTTTTGCCCTCACTTCAGAGCACTGTCTAGCAATTCAAGGAAAACAGCACTCTGAAAAGGGTGAGCCACAGTCATAAAAAGTATATTGTTAGACTACTCCAGATGGAAAAGCTTTATATCCACGAACTCTAGGTAATAGGCTAATCTGTGCTGCTTAATTCCTAAGCCTGAGGTTCTGCTTTGCAGTCAGCAAGTTTTAAGGTGAAAGAAGAAGGAAGGATTTCTTACAGATTTTTTGTTGAGTGTGTATATAAGGACATTTTAAGGTACATGAATCTAGTCATTCTTTTTTCAGTTGCATTGGGGACCTTGAGATCCATGACACAAGGGGTTATCTCTTAAACTCTAGGACTGACAAAATGACACAACCAAGGCCACTGCTGTACATTTAACATGCACTGTAAGGTACAGTACAATACACCTATCATCAGTGTGACTTTCTGCTATTTACCATCCAAAAAGTGCTAGAATTGAGACTCTTTGGTTCTTCTAGTGCTGGTAAACAAGCTCCATCTACTGGTTTTGGTGCATGACAAAGAGTTAGGACTGAAGACATTATTAATTTACGAAATACTTGCATTAAGACAGTCCTCAGTCATCCATGGCATTGTTAAGAGTTGTCTTCTTTTAGATTCACTACAGTCAAGCAGCTAAACTTTTGCTTCTGGAATTCTGAGGGACAGCATTGAAAATGGATGCAAAAATTTTCTGGCCAAAGTAGGCTAGAATATTTTCCCAAGGCAACGGAGGAGATGAATGTGCCTGAGATGACCGAAAAGTGGGTGCATGCAGACATGCCTGGATCAGAGTCCTAGGACTAGCACGCTTAATTCCCTGTAATAATGACACAGAGGTCCTGGAATGCTCCTGACTTTCCCTAGGAAGATGGTGGATGGGAGTGTGGTGGCTGGATCCCTTTCAGAATGTCCACACTCAGATGGTTTGGATTCAGACAACTGCTAGCATTTCTGTTACAGTTGTCTACAACAGTACTACAACAGTACAGAAATCATTTTCCTGGGCCATTAAATTTCTGAAGTCTTGAAAGTATTTCTTCATTTTGTATCAAATGAAACCATGGACTTTCCAGAAAGCAAGAGTTTCTTTTATTTTTAAATAGCATGCTTAGATTTTCCAATTTTGCATGCATGTGAGCTTGACCTAGACAATCAGTTTTAAGTCTAGTAACTAGGTGTCAGGACACTAGGTCAGAGGGAAAACAGATCTTTAGGATGCAGGTGCAGATGAACCAAATCCCCTGTTGCAATATTTCAATATTAATGGCACAGGACAAATACGTTCCTGATGGATCTGGTAAGTCTAGGCATGGTAGCCAAAGTACTCATCTGGCTTACGAAAGAGTTCTGTTCAAGATTACATCCTGAGTCCAGAAGGCCAGAATCTCGTGAGTCTCAGACCTCCTAGAAGACCACTCTTGTCAGCTAGCTGTAAGGCCAGATTCCTTCTGCCTTTCTCAATGCCACATTTAGTCTCTGATTCACAACAGAAGTTGCTACAGAAGGAGCAGTTCCAATCCTAGAATCATGTGTTGCCTATGGATTAGGACACTCACCTAAGAGACGGAAGACACAACTTGTCCCTTCTCTAAATCAGGCTGTTTCCTCATCTCTCAGGTGAAGTCCCTGTTCCTGGATTACAGGTTTTCTGTCTTACTCCTAGTCTTTCTGATGAACTGTGAAGAGGCATCACATGGCTTTTTCTTCTGAGACCTCATGCCTGAATAACTTGTATACAGAAGCATATCTTTGGTATAGAGATAGGTATTTAATGCCTTGGGGGAGCTCCCATTTTCTTATGCTTCCTGTCCAACTACTTTCAGCTAAGTCATGAGACTTTTAAGGTATTTTCAAGCATGTAGCATGTTAACCACAATTTCTGCCTTCATAAAAATGTTCACATTTCATAGCTGAAAAGAGAAGCATGTAAGCTTCTCCCTGTTTAGACAGTCTGAATGAGTCAACAGCGCAAGACTGAGTTAATGAGTAATGTCACCAAGAGATAGGGTCCTTAAGAAATAGCTGTTGCCAATTTTAAGTCACAGTTTAACATGGCTCTCATGTCTGAAAACAATGTGTGATCATTTAAAACTTTTGGCTTCATTATTTGTGTCTGTTGTTATTGGCAAACATTCCTTCATTAATCAAACACTGTGGGACCTTATTGCTCTTACACAAGTAGTGCTTAGGCATCAAAAACAGTACTTGCTGGACAGTTAAAAAGCACAATTTTCACCTGTGATTAAATGTGCTTTAATTTACATCTATGAGCGTTTTAATTTGATGGCTCAGTTCTCACGGTTTCTCTTTACATCTGATGCCAGTGTGGAGATAACAAAAAACCAAGGGCAGCTGCACCACTGTTTTGTTGCTTTGTTGTTCCCCACCTATAAGTCTCTGATACCATCTTTCCCTTAAAGCTTTGAGATGCTCTTATCCCTCTAACCACTAACAAAGGGCAATGCCCTGCCAGTCCATAAAAAGTGAGTAACTAACCAGTAGTGCCTCTTCTTCCTTCCCATTGCCAGTACTTAGAGAATAGGGCAGTGAACTGCCTGCCAGTCCTCAGTGTATCAGCACCGAAAACCTGAGATGATGCTTGGCAAGTCTTCACTGGGGCTGAGAGTTGCACAGGGGAGTCAAAGTAGGGCCATTTGCCCCCTCTGCTTGCCCAGTCTTCCTCACAGGGGCAAGAGAAAATGGAAGTTTCCACTGCTAAAGGGTGTAGCTAGGGCCATTCCAGCCTCATGTCAATACTGAAGAAACAGACTCGTAAATTGTCCTCTGTTCTGCTTCAATCCAAACTCACAACTGGAAATCATCAGCTCAAAGGTTAATGTGAAGATGCTCCTTTCCCTATTACCATTTTACCTTGTTGTCTGGGTTCCTATCACAGCTGAGCACTTATTCTGCTTTCTGTAGGGAGATTCAGCCAGAGTAGGTGGTTATGAACAGCCATATTGTGATGACTGGAGCTTAGCCCTAATGCTGCTCTGCCTGGAGAGTACTTTGGAATTGGGACCATTGGCCAAGACCATGTAATTTAGAACAGTCATTCTAATACAGTGAGATTGAATATGCAGGAAACTTAAAGACAGACAAAAGCAAGCTCTTGAAATGGAAAAAACAGCAGACCAAAGATCCACAGCTTTTCAGATTTCTTGGGTAAAAAACCCAGTTCCACCAATGACGGAGACACATGCCTTGTAGCTTCTGTAGAAAGATTTCACTGCAGGCCTTCTGAGTTCCTACATCTCTCCATAAGCACCATATTCCCATGCCTCATCTTTTTCACCCAAGTACTTCCTTTGCGACATGAAGAATCTGCTCAGCTTCATGTTTTCCTCTCTTGTCTCTTCCCTCCCAAGAGGGATGCTGCTGCTTACTGTCTACGTATACTCCAAACACCATCTCCTTCTCTGAGAACAAGGTACTTTTTCCTTCTCGTAGTACAATGGTCAAAAGACTTCCCTTGGTCAAAGTGTGCTCCTTTGAGTTCCTTGAACTCTTAACATCCTTGTTTTCAACAGCCACTTCCTGCTCTTTGTTCCTTCTTTTTTTTCTGGGATTTTTCCATGACACATCTCCAGCTCTTGCAGACCACTGGGTGCAAGGGCAGTCATACATTTCTTCTAAGACAGTCCTTCAGTCCTTTTTAAATGGAAGACTATTAATGGCAGTGACTCACAGACATTTTTCCCTTTTCAGGGAGTTATATGACATCAGCTGTGGTAGAAAATTGCTGATTCACTACAATATTAACCTTTCCACGGTACAGCAATTTTATTGCTTTATCCAGCAATCATAAATTTGAAATAAATAGGTTTTCCTACCTGTCATTCTTAGTTATTTAGGACAAGCTTTGGCCTCACATGAGTTTATAGAATTGTTTGATGCAGGCCTAAATACAAATATGACTACTGCCTAGAAATGTGGGAAAATTATATGTTTGTGCCAAAATGTGGAGCCTAGAACATGTGAGAAAGGATACAGTATAGAATGCTCCAGTGTTTTGCATTTGGCATCATTTATACAGGTCCAGGAGAAGGTTTCCACAACCATTTCACTTGGGGGCTGCTAGCAATGGTGTAAGTGACTCAACAGCGATACTACAGAGTCCAGTCCAGAACTTTTTTCTGCTGTATGAGCTGTGTCATGACAAATGTCTCACAGAAAGGAAAAACTATGTCTGCTGCAGGTAACAGGTTGTTTAAAGCTATTTAAAAAACTTTATTTCATTTCATTTCCCAGGCAAAGGAAATGTAGAGATTTGTTTGCAGAAACAGAAATAGATAGGATTAAAAATGATGAGCTGAAGCTATCCAATAACTCACCTGCAATAAAACTCATGTAAACAGATACCATTCCATGGGAAATGTCTTCGCTCTGGTTGACTGACAGCCTTTTTATGACTCAGGAGACACTCAAACATCATAAGATTAAAATGAACTATTATTTGTTCAGTGGAGAAAGCTGACAAAAAGGAATTCACTTGTACAAACCCCGCAGCAAATCAATGAAAGAACTGGGACAGACTCCCAAGGTTTACTCAGCATCATGGAGGAAGGTCAGGTTCAGCTTCCCACTAAGTGGAGCGCTGTGGGTGCAAGAAATGCTAGAAAGTTAAAGTGCTGGGGGTCTGCTGGGCTCTTCTAATGCTCCAGGGAAGAAGATGGGTATTCAAGGAACAGAAATACAACCTGTAGGGGAAAAGTGAGAACAGCAGAGAACCTATATTAGACTGATGCATTATTTGCTCTCTACAATTTCTTTTTAGCCCAGAAATCGGGGTATAATCAGGAAGAATTATGGTTTCTAGATGAAAAGATTTGTGTTTTAGCTTTGCCTGAGACCACTGGGTTGGGGTGTGGTACATGAAGGACTGCGTGAGAGCAGGAAGAGATTTCACCTTTTTCCCTACTGCAGATGTGTATTTTGAGAGCTGGCAAGTGCCTTTGTTATGAGGCCAGCACCTACACAGGTAAACCAACACTTTTCCTTTGATGAACTCTTAAAAGCCTGTCTCTGAGTTTTTCTAGTGGGTTGGTTTTGTTTTGTGTTTTCTTTATGGGCCAATTTCAGCAAAGGAAAGTGTCTTCTTTTTCACTAGATTGCCTGTAGTTACAGGCTTGTGCTGAGAGCGTGGACAAGTATCTGGGAAATATGGGCCAGTGAAGGATGGCTGATGCAAAGTAATTTTTGTTGCTGGTTGAATGTAAATGAAGACTTGCATTTACTGTGGTAAGAAGAGAGTTTAGGGTCACTGTGGTTTCTTTCAGTTCTCTTACACTTTTTTTTTTTTTCCCAGTTACATAGCTCTTTCACTCAGGGGGAACACTGTTCCATTATTGTGATGTGCCCAAGCAAAATATAGAGCCACTTCAAGGCTGCTTTAATTGACAGAGAAGCTTCTGATTATTTTCTATTATCCCCAGGATATAAAGAACACAGTATTACAGTACAACATAGGCCACTCCCAAGAAACTGACAGGGCCCTCATCCCATCTTAAGCAGTGGATGGTTCTTAGAGCAGGCAGGTATAGATCCCTTTCTTGTTGCTCTAGGAAAGCTTTTTACATGGTTATTTGCACTCCAGAGCTTCTGTGTGTTCCTAGTTCGGCCCAGTGGAGTTTGTGGTTACAGACACGAAAACCTGTGGAATAGACTCATACCATATACTCAAACACTGTATACATCAGTGTTCCTAGCTCAACATGAAGCCAATAATACCTGATTAGTTTTTTGCTGAGTGATAGATACGTGTCTGGCATTCATGTTTGCACAGCTGTTGGAAGCCCCTGCATAAGTACATTGGGAATGTCATTACTGTTTATGTATTTACTTATTTGCATGATTTATCACTCAGGTATCTAGACACTCCTGGCCCATCTTACCAGAAGATTGGAAATGACACCCTGCTCAAGTCCAGTTTTCCTGCCACTGCAAATATACATATATATAAAATTGTCATGAATTGATACAGCTCTAGCTAGCTAAGTATTCAGTATTCTTCCCTCTCCTTTTGTTTTGGAAAAGCTTCCATCCTCCTTATCTTGCTTTTAAGTCTTCTCAGCAGGTATGCAAGTCCCAGTTCACCTGTACTTGAATGTGAGTGACCAGAATCACATGGCTGAACCAGAGTTGCAGGTAGCATCTCAGCTATGCCCTTCTGAATATTCACACTTGTGCTGTGGCCTTTCACACTGGGAGCACCTAGGATCACATTTCACAGAATCAGAGAATTGTTAGGATTTGAAGGGATCTCTGAAGATCATCTAGTCCAATAATCCTACTATGGGAGGGTCACCTAGAGCAGCTTACACAGGACTGTGTCCACGTGGATTTTGAACATCTCCAGAGAGAGAGACTCCACAATCTCCCTGGGCAGCCTGCTCCAGTGCTCTGACACCCTCAATGTAAAGAAATTCTTCCTTGTGTTGAGATGGAACTTCCTGTGTTTTAGTTTATGGCCACTGCTCCTCATCCTGTTGCTGGGCACCACCAAAAAGAGTCTGGCATCATCCTTTTGGCACCTGCCTTTGAGATATTTATATGCACTTAAAAGATCCCGTTATAGTCTTCTCTTCTCGAGACTAAACAGGCCCAGCTTCCAGTCTCTCCTCAAAAGAGAGATGGTCCAGACCCTCATCATCTTTGTGGCCCTCCACTGGACCCTCTCTGGGCGCTCCATGTCTCTCTCGAGGAGTCCAGAACTGAATACAGTACACTTTTTCTCACAGCCGCAACCATGGCAGATCATAGCCCGGATCCCTCCTTCTCAGTCACTTCCAAACTGATGAACCCCCAGTCTCTAGTATAAAAAGTGGTTCTTCGTCCCGAAAATGTACAGACTTGGGACTCATTCCAGTTCCATGACCTCAGCCTCCGCAGACCAGCATTGCTCCCTGCGCGATGCGCACCTCCTCGCGTACGGACCGCGCCTCCGGATGCTTCGCCGTGCCCCGGTTCCGCCGGCGGGGCCGCAGGGCGTGCGCGGGGCCCGGCGGCGGGGCC
>WEKY01062288.1:48369-184923 GCA_013390045.1 Picathartes gymnocephalus
CGGCGGTCGGGGCCGCACGTAGCGGGGCCGCCACCGCGCCGCGCCGGTCACGTCGGCGGGGCCGGGCCGGCGGCGCCTCGGGGCGATTAAATCAGGCTCTGTGTGCCGCCGACTGTCCTCTCTTTGGCTCCTGCCGCCGGCACCTCCCGTCCTCCGCGGCTGCTCTCCGTGAACGTGTGAGGTGCCCCCGTCCTGCCCCCCAGCCCGGGCCTTGGGCGCTCCGTCCGACGACACCCTATTTCCCTCCTCTCCCGCCCCCGGGAGCGGAAAAACTGATCTTAACGTTTCACTGGGAAAGCGGAGTCGTGGCTTGAAAGCCTCTCCTTACGGTTCCCAAAATTTTTACGAAACACACGGAATTTTCACGTCAGAGCAGCTGTTTGGTCACCCAGAAGGCCCCGTATTCCACTGAGCTCAAGGAAGCATTTTGAGCAGAATAAGGACGTTTCTGGTGTGCGTCAGTGTATAAAACAGGTTCTAAAATGGATTTTGTATCAGACACATTTAGTAAGTCGCTGTTACATGGGCTTTATACACAGATTATCTGTCTCCCCATATACCAAGCAAGTTCTCAAAAAAAGTGGCATCTGGAAAACACAAAAATTTTCATTTGATTTGAAACGGTGAAAAGTATTTTAAAATTGTTGCCACTTATTTTTCCTGCTTTGTTACCCTTATATCCCATAGGAAATGCTTCACCTCATAGGCATTCTAATGATGGCTGTTTGAATTCTCATTTTATGGTTATGCATAACTTACGTATGCTCAACTGCATGTTATTTCCTCTTTTCTTATAGCATCATCACACCTGTCACCCTAAATCTGCTGCTTAATTCTTTCCTGTCCTCATGGCACGGCTGTTTCTTTTAATTTCTTCTTTATTGTAGCAGCTTTCATCTACTTGCCCTGTTCCTACACACATTTCCACTACACAAGCCAGCACCTGCCATTTAGCTCATTTCATCACCCAGGAAAGTGAATTAACAATGGAAGAGTAACAAGCTGGTTTCCTGTCCTGAAAGGAATCCTTAATAATGTGTGTAGGACCTGACTTTTGGGTCTGCTTCAGCTGCCATCAGTCTGCATGGATAATTAACAGCGTTCCCTAAAAAATTTTTTTTAAAAATAGTTCTCTACTGAGGGAAGATAATCAACCTTATTCACCCACAAAGGTGACATCCCTTACAGTAAGGAAGTAGAACAAGAGACAATTCCACAAAGGCCACTGGCTCAGTGAAGCAGGCTCTAATTGTAGGAAGACAGAAAGTCGCTTTGAATCATGCCAGAGACCAGACCGCATCCCTTCTGCCCCAGATCTGAAGAAAATAGGAAGGCCTGTGCCTAATCCTGGTCCTGTTCTTGCTGAGTATTGTGGAATCTAAATTTAGATTTTAATGGATGGATATTTTGCAAATAGTCATCTCAGAGTTCAGTCTGAATGGCTGGACAATGTTTTGTGTTTGGGAAAGAAGTGTAAATCTGTCACAGTTCATCAATACTTTAGGATATGTTAACAATGCACTCCAGGAAGACCTGCCTGGAGAGACTAAATTGGTTAGTTACTGGTTTTCTGCAGAGGCAATCATATCACATATTCCAACTTTTATTTCCAAACAGCTGACATTCTTCTCTGAGCTGCCAAGATGCTTACAGAAATCTGTTGCTTTAAGGCTAGTCAGCCCTCTCAAACTTTCACCCTGCAAAGAGAAAGGAAGTAGTCTCCATGCATCTCAGCAAGAAATTCATCTAAGAGCTACCGTGATAACAGGCAGGTGTTTGCCCAGAAACAGCTTTGGCTTTCTGTTACAGCAAAATGTTTAAGCTTCTGCCAGTGTCCTCAGAATTTTTTGATCTTGAAAATAGCTAAGAATTCTTGCTATTGCTTGCTGCTCTGTGCAAGACGCCTATCCTTTATTCCACCACGAATTGTGTTTCAGCTGTAATTTAGGAGTCATAGGACAGGTATCTGTTTTTAATTGTATAGAATAGTGTGGTTATTGTGCACACTGAGAAGCACATGTAGGTATGAAATTTTCCATGGGATAGCTCTGATGACATTTTCTGTGTAAGAACACAGTTTTTTCAGTGAGATTATAAAAAAACACTCATCAGTGGAATCACTACATGAGAAGTCTGTGAGCCGATACATTCATAAATGGGACTAAGATGGAGATAAGACCACAGGCCATAGCTAAAACTGGCAGTATATCTCTTCAGTCTTTAGCTAAAGGTAAAATTCCTCACTGCCCTCCATGGTCCTGTAGATCAGCTAGAGTTACTTCTTACACCTGTTAAGAAGTTCTTCAGGATTTCAGATCCTGAAGGACCTAGGTCTTCAACACAATCAGTAATCTTCTTTAAGGCCTTATATTGAATTTGTGGTTATTCTCTTAGTAAAGTAAATAATTAGTTTGGGCTTGATTTTGTTTGTTTTTTCAAAAGACAATGTGTGTGTGGAGATCAGAGTCTGTCCAGGAAACCATGCCTAGTATTCCCTTTTCTTCTAGATTTCTAAGAGAGCTGCAGGTTATGAATATTTATCCTCAGGAGAGGGGTTTTTGTAAACAGTGAATAGTTGGATAGATCAGAAATTCGTGGAGGTGTTGGAAAGAAAAAGATTGCAGAGGTCTTACGAGCCACAAAAACTTCCACAAAGAGAGTGAGAGAGACAGTTTGTGGTGAAAGGGAGAGATACTATTGAATGGTGGGTGTCTAGGTGTCCCCTTGCAATAGAAAATTAGTGGACTGAATCTGCAGTAAGTAACTTCCTTTTTCTTGTAGTGGAAAATGCCAACCTAGCTGCAAAGCAACAGCATCGAGCCAGTAATGCAGATGTAAAATTTGTTTCTTCTGCATCAAACTCTAAATCAACATAACATTCCTAATTCACGTTCTAGTGGCTGTAAAAGTTCTTCCTCTTTATTAGTGTGTGTGTGTGAGCTGATAACCCAGACTTGCATGGGTGATAAAGTTTAATGAAAAGGAACCAGTCAAGAACATTTGCAGGATTTATGGCTGGTTCTATTTATGAAATTGAGTGTAGAAGTGCAGAATGAGATTTTGATATACGTTTCTTCTTTTGGCTTGCTCATTTTAAGGCAAAGTCTAAGCTTGCACAATGTAAATAGTTTACAGTCATGCCAAGCTGAGGCTTATAGAGAACTTTTAAAGATGAGCACTATGATTTATGACTAGAGAGAGACATGAATATTCTCTTTCTAAATGGTTTCTAGGCCCACAGTAGGGATTCTGTCTAATTCAGGCTGAATTACAAAGATGGGACTTAGAACTGACATCCTCAGTTTTGTTCTCAGATATTGTATGCAGGGATGCCTTATAATCCCTTTTATACCCTTCAGTTGGCTCTAATCAGCATAAAAATAATGGAGAGTGTCTCAATGAGCTGGTTCAGCTCTCTGAATAACCATGCCATGCTCTGGTGATCTCAGCAGTACGTTAAGGCTGTACCTGGGAACTTCAGTCTTCCTTTAAAGAGACCTTTCCTAGTATTTTTTTCCCATATGTATTCTTTGCTCCTCTGATCTTTTGTTATTTTTTTCCCCTTGCTTAGCAGTCTGACAGAAGTCTGTTTAATGTAACTGATACAACTGGTCAGTGCTGTTTCGAGGGAGCACAGTGCAAGATCATGCCATTACTTTTAAAAAGTAATGGTTCCCTTTTTCCTTGGTGGTGGCTTCCTTTAATAGTAATAGCTGGAAAAGAAAACATGAAACTATGAAGAGAGAAATGCACCATGTCAGATGTTCCTGGCAGTAGCTGTTATACTCTAGAACAACCTCTCATGGTAAAGTCAGATCGTTCTTGCTGGGGGTATTTAAGATGGTATTGCACACAGCATCAGGGAAGACAGTTTGATAGCTCCCAATAAACTGATAAAATGTTGTGGTAGATATTCACTTCATCCATTCTTATACCATACTCAATTAGTTAATATTTTTTTTTGTAAAAACAAGTTTATTATCAGTGAAATATTTTACAGGGCTTATAGACCACGTGAAGGATGGAACAAGTTCTCCAGAAGTGAAGTACCAGAAAAAAACACACAGATCATATCACATGGCTAATCCTTCTCATAAGGTGTCTTTCATCCTTACATATGAACATTGTGGTTTAGAATCAGAAATTTTAGAGAAAGATGATATTGGAGAGGAAGAACTAATAGTGACTAAATAATTCTAGAGATTTTTAAATTATGTATAACAGAGTCAATACAATAACACACAGCTGATGCTTCTCAGTGAAAAAAAAACCAGTTCCTTTTCTGTGTAGATAAGGAGTATGAAGATGAAGCAGTGCAAAATAACCAAGCCATCTGTTTTTGGGACACATGAATGTCCTGTGATGTTTCAATAGGCTGCAAGGCAAAAAGAGCAAAAATAGATGATACATGTGGGAGGATTTAATCAGGTGGGGAAAACTAGTGCATTTTTTCTGCCTTCCCCAGCACTGCTCATACAGTGGTAGACAATTGACCTCCCATCTGAATGACATTCAGCCATGAATATTTCAAGGGCAAGCACTTATCAGTGACACTTGTCATGATCCACTGAAAACCATTTGAACTGGGAGAATGTCAATGAATTGCAGACTAATGGCATTACTTTGGGAAACCATTCAGCTGGTGTTTGTTGATGAATATTAAATGTCTCTGAATATTCTGGCACTGAACTCTGCCTTTCTTTTGCATGAAGTTCTTCTCCAGTACCAGAAGCAGAAATAGCAATATTCTGTATATTTTTATAGCAGCTGCAGATTTTTATTTTAAATCCCAGATAATGAGTTAAATCATAGAATCATAGGATCACAGAATCATTTAGGTTGGAAAAGATCTCTAAGGTTATTGAGTCCAACCATTAACCTAGCACTGCAAAGTTCACCACCAAACCATATCCCCAAGTGTCTCATCTACATGTCTTTTAAACACCTCTGGTGATGGGGACTCAACCACTTCTCTGGGCAGCCTGTTCATATTCTTGAGAACACTTTTGGTGTAGAATTTTTTCCTAATGTCCAATCTAAACCTCCCCTGGCACATGTCAAAACCATTTTCTCTTGTCCTATCGCTTGTAACTTGGGAGGCTGACCCCCACCTCACTACAACCTCCTTTCAGGTAATTGTAGATTTTGCGCAGTTTCTAGGAACTTGTATGCAAAGTCACCTGAAATCATTGCTACTTTTCATTTTTTCACTCCTTTGGAGACTGGTATTTGGTTCCATAGCCCACTGCCCCAGAAGAGACTTCTGGGACGTACATTCAGCACATTGTTCTGAAACTGAAACACTGCTCCTTTTAACTCTTGTTACTGTAAGAACAGCACCATGCTGTATATTGGGTAGCTAGTAGCTGCTAAATTCTAGTACGAAGTTAGTAATTTGAGTAATTTGGTGTCTCTGAAGGATTACTCTGATTCACATGAGAACTGACCTAGACTAGTGTCAAGTTCTCCCTTTGTGGCTTTTATCACTGGTAGACTACAAGTATTCACTGATACCACAGAAATTCCATACTACTACCTTTTTTCCAACTATTTATGGATTTGTTTTCCTGTTTTCACACTGACTCATCCATGCAGGTATTGCACGACCTCAAAATATTTCCTGGAACTGATGTCAACTGGATAATCCAGTACTGAGTAAAGGTATTAGCTGTTGTGTTACTTACTGTGTAAGTTATATTTCTACTTACTAAAGTATATCTAAATCTGTGTCATAAGAAGAAAGAGATGCTGTGGACATTCTTGAATGGCTCTTCATCAGACATGCCGTAGCAGATTTCTTGCTATCACCTGTTCCACTTTGCTTTCAATTGGGTAATTGTTAACAAACTGCCACTTGCTTGAGACAACCAGGGCTTGTTTTGCAGTCAGTGGCTTGGGTCTGCAGGCAGCAGTCTGAATAACTGAAGACTCATTTCAGAGCAAGCTGAGTTTCCCCACAGCTGTACTGCCATCTGGCCTGTTTCTGTTACATCATGCTCCATGTCTCATTATTCTTTTCCTATGAGCTGTCCTTGTGTCTATTAACCATCACAACTTCTTGTTTTCCCTTGCCTGGGATTTGGTCCTCTGATCTCCTCTTCAGTTTCTTCGGATTTATTCAGTCACAGAGTATTTTTGAGCTGACAGAATGAGTATTCCCTTGCTTCAGAAAAATATGTGACCTCTGTAATGTAGGTTCCAACCTCTGCCATGCCATGCTTATATGCCCCTCTAACCAAAGAGATTTGGGGCTGTACACTCCAGGCAGGCAGTTACAGCAAGGAATTCTGGAAACATAAGTGGCTGTATGTAAACGCTTCAGAGGGAGTGTAAAAGAGAATGGGCTGTTGGGCCTCTCTTCCTTGCAGAGGGTGTGACAATATATTCTAGGTACCACACAGCGAGTTAGCTGAAAGGGGAACTACAGAAGCAGCTGCCTGTTGGAGGACACTGATGAGACTGCTGGCATCTGTGAAGAGTGACAGCAAGGAAGGGAAAAATGAATTTTCTTCCTTCAGTTAGATCTCAGAGCTGAAGATAGTGGTGAGTAACAGGAAACTTCCTCCAGTTCTGCTGGGCAAGAAGGAAAAGGGAGTCTCTATTTGTCAGGAGGAAGCCCTGCTGAGGAGTGAGAGACGAGCTTCTGATTTCTCTGCCACTTTGTCTTTTATCTACTCTGTAACTGATCAGTATTAGGACAACTTAACTGAAGACCCAGATTCCTGAC
This sequence comes from Picathartes gymnocephalus, assembly GCA_013390045.1. Lineage (NCBI taxonomy): Eukaryota > Metazoa > Chordata > Aves > Passeriformes > Picathartidae > Picathartes > Picathartes gymnocephalus. The sequence continues at coordinate 55,097 of WEKY01062288.1, forward strand.
TTCAGGATGAAAAAAAAGCAGAGGGGAGCCAGTAAAGCAAACTGAGAATGAGATTTAAGTTTTTTGCATTTTTCTTGATATTTTAGCACCTCTAAGGTGAATGAACTAGAATTTATCAATGTTAACTAGTTGATTGGCTGTCATTTTCACAAACTTATTTATCAATTTAAAAGGCTCGTGTCCCTTCCCTTGCTTGAAATGTCTTCCGTTGTCATCTGCACCAAATGCCAGACCAGCAATGTGGACTGAGCTCTAATTGATGGTACAAACATCTGTCAGGATGACTGTGGCACGCTTGCCTTTCTTTTCTCAAAGCAAAGGTCACTTATCCGTGTAAGTAGAAAAAACAAAGCTAGAGAGAAGTAGACTGTTTACTGTCTCACCTAATTTTTTGAAGCTTACCTCACTTCTGAGTCCTGTTATATCACATGGACTCTTCTGCTTTGCACCCCTTCTGTCTTCCAGGCTCTGTATCATCATGACTAAGTCTTTAAAATCTTTCTTGTTGTTTTCAGGACTGGAGGTTTCTAGTTAGAGCTGTATATAAGGTTTTAAAGAAAAGACTGTTGGGTACTGTCATCATCATGTGTAAGCTTGCATAATTCTGTGCCCTTTCAGAATGATGTCAGTTGAAGTAAGCTGGTGGATGTTGTGTGAGGATCTCCTTAGTTAGCAGGTGCGGGAAATCTGGACAAGAACTTTCATAAGAAAAGCTCAAACAGAAGAGGTAAACTCTCCCTGTTAGAGGTGTTAAATTCTGCTGTGGTTCAAAGTCTATGGAAAAGAGAGTGAGTAAACATGAAACTAGACTGTTTCTATTACTATTGAGCAGTTGGATAAAAAATCAGAGAAACTAATGCTGGGCTCACATATGATAGCCTTGGTCTCTCAAGCCTCTTATTCTCCCTGCAGGAAGCCAGTCTGAGGTCAGCTCAGCAGGTCCAAGCTCTATGCCTGGTGCATGAGGGGGCTGTGCTGACCTCACTGGCTGTTGTGCTGCTCTTGCTGCCCAACCACTGCACCAGGATTGTCCCTGTGGGGTTGCAGAACCCTTTGTCTCTCTGGCTTGGAAAACTGGATGATGCTGAGTTTCCTCATATATATGCATCTTGGAGTAGAGCCAGGTCAGGATGCAGTTTAAAGTTGTCATTTCTAACCTGTCTTTCCTATTTTCTCTCCTGCCCATCTCCTGTTTTCTGTGTTGGGAGATGCCGTTTTATCTATGTGATTCTATGTGCTATAGAGTGGTCTTAGTTCACCCTCCAAAATATTTATGATTAACTGAAAGGCCTGGAGAAGAAAAGAAGATGGAAATTGAGGAATGTGCAGGTGAAGCTTTCCTGGGTTCTGAAAGGGATTTTTATGTTATGTCACATATCAATCATGACTGATCAGGAAAGTGATTTACAGATGTGTTTGTTAGAAAAATAACATGGACTAGCATTGTAATTTTTGTATCAAAGATGATCTATGATGTTACCTTGTAGCAGTCTTTAAAGCATTAAGAAAGCTTATGTTTTGAGTTGTAAGATGGCAAAAAGAAAGCAAGGTGGAGCTGGTTACAAAGGCAAAAGGCAAAGTAGAAAGTAGCAGTGATGTTTGGCCTAGGCAAAGTGGCAAAAGGACAGGAGGCAACAGAGCTGGAAAAGTGGAGGGGATCGTAGTCAAGCAATAAGATATATAGGCCCATGGACAGACACTTTGGTAAAACATAGTGGTCTTTGCAAACAGGCAAAACATGATGGTCTTTGCAAAGCTGTGGAGAAAGGAGTAGTAAGGTTTAAGCAGAGCCATAGATATAAGGAAATCTGGGAGTCAGGATGAGGAAGGATGGTGCCTTGCTTATGCTTAGTGAGTAGGAAGATGATGCTGTCATCCCTGACGAGAGGAGAAGGAGATGGAAAAATGGGAAGGAGTTTGAATCTTAGTCAGACTATAATAACAGGCCTGCAGCAAACCCTGAAGTGTTGTCACCATTAGATAGACATTCACCATCTATCTATGTTTTAAAGTGAGTTTCACAATGTGTTTCTAAGGTATTGATTTCTTCATGGCCTCCCTGTGAACTGAACACTAAGAACACATGTACTTTTGAAATATCTGGTTATTCTGCCCCATCCTAGATTCTCCATTTCTTATGAACAGTTTTAATCAAGACAACTGAGAACATCAAAAGAAGAAAAGATGATCTGTGCTTCTTTTGTAGAATATGAAGTGAAAGACACTTTAAGAACTGAACAAAAAGGAATAATTATGAGAACTGTTCTTCAAAGGAACTGAGACAGGAAAATATCTGACAGGCAAGCAATTTTCTTTTGTAATAGACATTGGGCAAAAAGAAATCCTGGAAGAGCATGAGTCTACACTGCTAAATACACAGAACTGGTAGAAAGAACTGACAAGGGTGCTCAAACTACTCAAAGCCTGTTGTTTTCCACAGGGAAAACTATAAAAGCTTGGGCTTTGACAGATGTACTCATTGCTGGATAACTTCATGGATCTCCAAAAGAAATTAAACATTAAAAAAAAGAACAAAATTATCATCAAAGCTATTCCAAAAGAGCAGATAAAATACTCAGTAGCACCATCACAATGTGCATTGAATAGAAATGTGAATATAACCAGCAATCAGACTCACCATAAAGAAATTTAGGGACTATAGCATTCCACAGTAGCTTGTGGACGCAGGAAGCCTGGGCAGAGAAACTCTCCTGCAGTGCTATAGGAAATGCATCTGGTGAATTGGTCATCATTTGAATGCTGCCTGTTGGTTGCATTCCGTTTCTGGTGCCGCAGGTCAGGGCGAGCGCATCTTGCAGGTGGCCATCGTATGCAAGCATACCCATGACCCCAGGCAACAAGCTCACACGGGCCTTCCCACGTCTTAGTGAGTAGGTCCCATACCCAGACCTTCGCTCGGGGCAGTTGCGTCTCGCCTGAAGACTGTAATGAGAGAAAATGCTTCAAAATAACAGAATTGTTTGAATTTGATGGCGCTGTAAGATGGTTAATTGTATACAAAGCTTTTTCAATCTGCTCTGCAGGGTTTCTCCCTGCAGTAGCTTACTGGAATTCAAAAGTTACTGATCAGTGTCCTGACCTTCAAGATAACCATGTTATCTTCCTTCCTGCTAAGTGAAGGAATAGACTTTTTTTTGTTTCTTCATAGACAGCTTTTCACTCTCCTGGTAGGGTTCACATTTGCTGGAGGTGTGGGTTTCAAATTGTGACATTCTTCAAAAAAGAGAAATGTAGAATTTGGATTTATTTTAATCCGTTGTCTGACTTGCAGTGGAGATACGAATTTAGATGTCTACATCTCTCCAAGTGAGCAGTCTAATCACTGTGTTAGTAGATGTTAGGATTGTCAAAGTGGAAGGCAGCTTTTATGGTCCTATTTTGTGCAAAGTAGACAAAACACATATTAGGCCCATGTCCACAGGAATTAGAGTTTTGATACCCTGTAAAGCAAGGGGGGATGAGGACCTGAGGATGTAATGGTGTAAGGCCTTGAACAATCTATGGCAGGTGATCACTTTGATGGGATAACTTCCCTTAGGAGATAGGTAAAAAACTGAAGTCATCCATCAAGTGAATTATTCTCAGCAGTCTGAATATATTTTTCAGTTTTAATTTTTTTTTTTCTTCTGAACTGTTAAACTTCCTTCTTCAGGGCAGAACTCATCATACTTTCATCATACTTTAATAATCTACCTCATCTACTTGAGCTTTCCAAGGAGTGTTTTAGCTTTGTCTGTGAATATGTTTGCACTATTGGCATATTTCCTGATCTAATTTAAAACAGGCTAAGAGGATTCTGAAGAGTAATTTCTGAAGGAAAGAGATGTTAGCAAAATGCAGAAGCATTTCACAACTGAGCTGGGGATGATACTTCCTTCTGTGTCCTGCCCAGCCTTCCTTTTCCCATCCTTGCTTACTGATTTGTGGGCTAACTATTGACATGTCTTCTCCATTTCCTCCTCAAACACCTTTTACATTTAGGAGTTTTGGTTTTTTGTTTCTGAATCCCACCACATCCTCCAGAATATTCTGTAAACATCATGCTTCAAAGATGTTCTAAGTCTTTCAGATGGTTTGACAGCAAAAGCTCTTTAATTATCTCCGACAAATGTTCATTTAGACATATTTTTCCATATATTATCCTAGTGGGATACCTACAGGTAAATCCAATGACCTATTCCCAGTGCTTTCCCCTTTTTGGAAAATATCAGACTATACAGATAAAGACTTCCTTCAGATATTGAGTGTGAAACAGCTGTAACTCTGCTCCAAATCTCTTCCTTCTATTTTCTGTTTTTGTTTCCTCTTACAACTGCTAGCAGAGAACTTGATGGTCATACACAGTAGCTGTTATATATATCATTGTGCTGGTATGTATTGACTTGAAACCTTTAACCTCATCTCTGCTTTCTGAAAGTTCAGGCATAATGCTAACACATCATATGTCTATGATATAAACAGGCATTTATCACCAAAATGGCGCTAAAATCAAGAGCTTTTATGGGTGAAAAAGATTCATTCTCATTCCCAGTTTGTTGATTTCTGGAGAATACCATGGTTTACACAAAAGAAAGCATGTATTGTTGATGGCCCCAATACTGTTGATAAAAAACATTTTTATAATATTTTCAAAATAGTCTTTAGGTTTCCTGACTTTCACAATAACATAAATGTACATTCTTCTTCCTCTTTCTCCATGCCAGGTGATTGAAAGAAATCATGAGATTTTAAAATCTGACTTATGAAACACTGAGTTTCTGGGTATGTTTTTCTCCTTTCATGAGAGAAGAGACATATACACAGAAAAAGAAAGCTCTCTTTTATAGCCTACTGTATTCTTCACTCCGATAAATTTTCTTCTCAGTGCAATATGTGAACTTGCACCACCAAATCAAATTTCATACCTCTCTCCTTCTCATCACACAGCAGCAACCCACATCCTCCCACATCCTGAGCCAGAAGTGCAGCTCCCAGCACAGGCTGAGTTCCTCCACAAGCACTGCACGTGAAGCAGTCAGTCAGCATGGAGCCACTGGCACACACAGAAACAAGCTGTTAGTAGTTGGTGGGCTGAAGGTAACTCCCTTCGTAGAGTGATGGCTAATCTTCAGATCAGCTCGATCCTCCGCCACACAAGGAGCTGGAAATGGCTTTTTCCACCTGAAAAGTTGCTCTGAGCCTATGATCACAAGGACTGTTTGGCCTCTCTGGACACCAGTACGAGTCACAGATTTATTCTCATTGTGAAGTTTTCCTAGAATTGTCCAGAATTTCCCTGGCTGTGACTTGTGCTCCTTGCCTCTCAGCCTTTCCCAGTGTGTCTCTGAGAAGGATCTGGCTTGGTCTATTCTACCATTGCCCATTTGGTAGTTAATTTAGCAGGTAGATACCTGCACAGGTGTTTCTTGTGTAGGCTGAACAAACACAGGTCTCTAATTCATGTATTGCTGTTCTTGAGTCTTCTTAGGATACCTCCACTGGACCCCCTTCAGTCTGACAGTGTTTTTTTGTGCACTGGGGAGCTCAGACTGCGTACAGTACTCTGGATGTCATCCCAGAAGTCCTGAACAGAGAGAACGAGCACTTCCCTTGACCTGCTGTCTACACTTTCATTAGTGCAGCCTAGGAGGCCACTGACCCTCCTCCCCCATTAAGGCAAATTGTTGACTCACATTCAGCTTCTCTGCAAAACACAAGTTCCAACAAGAGTTTGTGGCCAGGCAGTGCAGGGCTGCAGCAGGTGTTCTCTGCTCTCTCACCACAATTGTTTATTTCTTGGTTTCCTTTTCATGATCTAGATGAGATACTGCTCCTTTAGCTTCTCCATTGGTGGTGGGGCAAGGTGAGATAAATTGTGTCCAAGAGTAAGTTAGTGATGCTGTTGCTTGTTTCTGGATACCGATATGTTATGTGGCCATCTAGTCAATACAGGCTATAATTAGGCATAAAATTCACACACACAGAGCACCAGAACTTTTCAATGTAGAGTGCCCTTGCAGCAAGCTCAGTAATGGAGGAAAATCTCCTATAGGCTGTTCCTGTCCAGTTACATATACATATCTACTCCAAAGCCACCTAATTGCTATTTAACTGGAGACACAGATCATGACAGTATTCAGCATTGTGTGTGCTCCATCTCCCAACAGGACAACTATTTATGACTGTATTGGTGATGGACACTTCCCTGTAGTTTGTCATGTCTTTGTCCATACAGCCTAGTCACTTCATGCTGCTACATCTGGCTGTGCAAACCCATTTGTCATTCCTGGACTCACTCCAGAATGGTTTGCCAAGCCTTACAGGCTGATGCATTTTCTTTGCTGTTATTATGTTGCCACAGTACTTTATCTGGCAGCAGGAATGACAACTGCAGCAGGTCACTGTAGGGTCATACAGCACTCTTCTTCATTATATAAGGCTGTCATTGCTTATAAGTATTGTCTTTTAAACTGGGTGTAAATGAAGCTTGACTGTGTTGGGTGGCCAGCACCATTCCTTGACTTATGCTGTGTAGGTTATGTTACAACCTTCCCCTCTGCACCATCCCACAATTGCATGATATTTCCATTTAAAGAGATGGCTGCTTGGGGCAGCAGCAGAGAAACTGAGGAATGGGGCCAGGTGCTTACCAGGTAGAGATGTCCCAGTTAGCTTTAGAAGAACATCTGTTAATTGCCTCAGAGAAGTATTGAAGGGGAAACTGTGATCTGCTTCTTGAAAAAGGGAGGTGCTTAGGAAATTTCCCTAGAGATTTTAGCTGACAGAAAATATGTAAGGAAACAGGAGGCTGATAGCCTCAATGATAAAGATGACTTGTGCTGGTAGGAATTATATTAATGACTAAGTATGTGTGGTTGTTTCCCTGCTACCAAGCAGGGGAAACAAGACAAAACTCCCAGAATGCAGATCAGGCTCCAACTAACTTTATTTGAAAATCACACATCTTTATAATCCCTGTGTACAGGTATTGTACTATTGGTTAGAAAGATGAACACACTATACAACTATTGGTTAACTAATAGTAGTTTTATCACACCAGCTGCAAGACCATGTTTCCATAGTTTTAGAAACCGTTTTATAAACACTGCTAGCAAAACTGTGAGAAAACTCTGTCTTGCTCTAAACATGCCTGAGTTCTTTACTCAGGCTTTTTCTAGCATCCACAAGTATGAAGATCTAGAGCCATCTGGAAAGTCTGGGTGGATAATCTTTTGTTGCTTGTTAAATTTTTCAGTAAATGCAAATCCCCAAAAGGCAGATGTTCTCTAGGACTTGTCTAACTTGCTGGGAGAATGTGGCAAGTAAAGGGAGCTGCAAGACACGATGTTAGCAGGGTTACAGTCTGCCAAGGGGATGCGTGCCCTGGGATGGTGCAGTGCTGGCTTCCTCTCTATGCCATACACACAAATGCAGACTGAAGACAGAGACTGCCTTTCTCATCAAGAGTGTCTATGTTCAGTTAATATTTCATTGCTCTTTTGCTCCTCTCTGAGTCATCCATTGTTCTTTGTTTCTGGGGCTTCTCCATGAGGGAGTTGAGTCTTGGGTGATATTAATTTGCTTTGGTTTTTTTGGGAGAGAGTGCCATTTAAAGCTATTTGTTAGCTTCTTTCTTTATTCAGTCCAAGTATGGAACTTGTTTCTTCTTTTATATCTTTGTCCTACATGGATTTTCATGCCTTCTTTTTTTGCCTTGATTCTCTAAAATGCCAAGCATCATCTCCCAAATTGCTATTTAGATGTGTGTTCTGAACTATCAACTTACACCCAGTGGACTGAGAAGTACTTTGTGCTTCCATTGCTCTTATTAGAATTCTGCTTTGTTTTTTTTTTTTTTTTAAATCAGCTAGATAAATAAGTCATATGCTCTGTTTACAGAAGTAGAGCTGTGCCAGGAACAATTTGGCTTTTAACTGAATCATCTGACCTTGGTTTATATGGTAATGTTCTGGGAGAAGGGACATATGTGTATCAAGAGAGACATATTAGTGTTCAGTAGTTAGTCATAAAGAGGAAAGCACCATCCCAAAAGCTTCTAGAAATGTCAGATGTGTATATAAATATATATTAGGAAAAAGAGACGAAGTGAACAATGTCCACAGTATTTCGTATTCAAATATAAAGGGATGCTGTAGTCTTGATAGCTTGAGAAGTGATTTTTTTCTCTTTAAAGTAATAGCTATTTTCTTTGTAGAAGGATTGCTGATAACTGAGAAACACATCTCAAATGTTAATGTCATGCTGAGACAGTTCTGACCATGTAGTGTGAGCTGGAGCAGGCTGAGTAACTAGGCTGACATTTAATGTGAGCAGTATTAGTGTGGGGGTACTTCTAAGTACAGCTGTCATCGTCAGCCGGTTCCCAGAGTAGGAGGAGAATAAGAGCAGGTATCCAAATAAATCCTGGTGTCAGCTCTGGGATGGTCTCTCAGGCTTGAGCAAGGGTCCAGTTGATAACAGCATGTGTGGTACTGCTCTGTTCTCTGAACACTGGAGGTGGCTTCTCAAGTAGCTGCTAATAATAATTGTATATACTAAGTCTTCTAAACACTCTAGTGAATTGTTTCATCTGAACACAGATATCCTGAATATTCAAAAAACTGAGATTTGTCAGCTTCTATGTCTATAATGAATGCAGTAAGCTTTGGTTCTAGAGAGAAAAGTACCTCAAATGTGAAACACTCAACCAACATTTACGCAGGAAGAAATGGCATTTTGTCAGTTGCCATTCTCTGAAGGGATCCTATATTCCAACAGAACTGCAGGCAGTTGTGAAACTCACATAGGTGTAAGCAATGGGAGAAATAATTTCTAGAGTGTTGGCCCACAGCCAGAAGAAGAAAGGATGTGCTCATCTTTCAGGATCGGCCTTTTCTTGGCTCAGACTCTATCAATGATCGAGAACCTAAACAAAACTTTCGGCTTAGAACATGGACCAATACGCTTGGAAGCAAAAATTGATACACTGACCACAGTGAAATCAGCAGCAAATGTATCTCAGGTTTTGCAAATAATTTTATGGTTTTTTCAGAGGTAATTTCTAATATTACCTGGGACAACTGCAGAAGTTAGTATAAAATTTCAGGAAAAACAAACTGGTGAAGCTTTTCAGCTGGCTGTTGACACATGTTGAGTTTCTTTGCTTACTCAGAGTCAGACACAGCACGTACAGCCTTCTACTCTCATCTTTCAACTCTCTTTCAAACTTAGACAGCTTGACTGCATTGTTCCAATACCTGCCGTGGGAGAAGCCACACTACAACTTTTCACCAAAGTGAGTGGGGTTAGTCCCAGGCTTTAAGAAATTGGCTTTTATGAAGTGTAGTTAGAATTTTAATGAGTACAGAATAAAGTGTGAAATCAAGGAAGCTCCAAAATGTAGGCGTAATGAAACAATTCTGTCATTCCATAAACTACTGATATACGAAGTTACTTGGATTTGGGTATGTCATTATTTTTTGGGTAAAAGAACACTGCTTTGTCTATAGTGCCTCAGAATTGTTGTGAAATATTCTAGGTGAAATTCTCAGATGATGAAAAACAGCAGAATGCCATGGAAGAAAATGAGGTTTGCTAAACTAATCTAGGTGAAAATCTGATCCCTGGAGGGTTTTATTATCTTCATAAATTACTAAAACACCAATATCGTTCAACCAAACCATCACTCAGAAGATTAATTTGCCCTAATGTGTCACAGGACTCTATGTATTTCCTGTTCTGTCCTTCGTGACATACAAACATCTGAAAATAATCATATATGTAGATATGTAAGTAGGTTTGTATGTGGTAATTAGATTTTACAGGTAAATAGTTTTTCACTGTTTGTACAAACTTGAAGAGCTCTTTTCTTGGTGCACAAAGAAAAGAAACTGTGATAAATCAGCTCCTGAAAGTGAAGTATCCCAGTGCTGGCAGAGCAACAGATCCTGAGTTAATTAGATAAGATGTAGAAAAAACAAAAGAATGTGTTCCATGGTAAAATTAGATGACTTTCTCTCAGGACACTTTAAGTAGTATTGTCTTTGTTATCTAGTATGTACAACCAGAGTGTACATACATACATTTGTGCTTATCTTCAGGAAATTCAAATGTATATTCTGAGTAGCCATCAAAATTCACTAAAAGGAACAGTAAAGCAAAGTTGGCCAGGATAATTTTTAAAAGTCCACAGGGATTGTTCAAAAACTAAATAGAAGAGGCATCTTAGCCTTTAAAGGGTTTGGAAATGTTGGTTATCACCATTTTCTTGCCTTTATATTTGATGAAGGTTATGTGTATTTCAGTTTTACTGAAACATGTGCTGTTTTCTTGTGTATAAGTTTTGCCTGACCAAAAGAAGAGCTTGGCCATTTGTCTGGAATTTCTAAATGTTTGGCATCCTGGAAGTTCTACTGCTGTTGCCAGTATACCTAGATTGACTTTCCAGTGCGTGCACTGTGATCTCAACGTGGGAATAATTGTGCATGTAGTTATTGTATTTACTCAGCATTTTCCTACGCACACAGTTCTTTCTGGTATTAATGGCTCTGTGCATCAGGAACTTTATGTCTGCTTTCAAAAAGCAATGCACATATTAGAATTGTGATACGTGTTTCCTTTTTGAGAGGAATTTTATTTTATCTACTTCTGCAATTGGAAGGAGAAAATATGAGCAAAGAAGGATGGTTGCAAAGGTAAGGTGTAAGACTAAAGATTAGGCTTGGGTATGTCATTTGTTTTAGCCAGTGCCCTAATTCCCCATATGTGAAGAGGAGATAACTCCTCTTACCATACCATTAATTAATGTTATTGATTAATTTGTTAACCACAAATTAACCCAAGTGCATAAAAATCTATAGCAATAGTGTATGTCCTGCAGAGCAGGTACTCATTTATTTCCTGAGGCGTCTAAGGAAGTCTACCTGGCTACTTAAACAGCCTAAAAGCTGCAGTCAAAGGAAATATTTTGCCAGCCCTATCCCATTTTTCCCAATCACAGCACTTTGATCCAGTGTATTGGCATGTTGCCTAACCTGAGCAGTCTGAAACACCTGGTGTCTACATACAACACCATTTGCTGACTTGCCCATTTATTAAATATCACCTAGGAATCTTTCACTGCCTGACTACCAAAAATCCAGCTTCTGAAATTCCTTTGAAATTCTTTGCACCTAGTCACAATCCCTTATTACTGACATCCTACTTAAATTTGGCCTTCAGCATAGAAAATCATATGAGATGCACTATGCTTTACAGAGAAATTATCTTCTGATATTGAAATACATAGTGAAGAGACACTTCCTACTCAGGCATCAACATCTTTAACTCTCTAAACATACACCATTGTCCCAGCTGTTATGTACCCAACTGTGCCCTTGCAACTATGGAAAATTTATATAAAAAAGGAAATGAATGTAAAAATTGGCAGTAACTGCAGCACAAATGATGGCAACAGTATACTGCCCTGCTGTGTGTTAGCTTCAGCTCTGCTGGGAAAGCAACAGCAAATTTGGAGACAGAAAAGGAAAGTAAACAGAGCAGTAGAGACCATAATTTGAAAATGGAAGTAGCAGCCTCCTCTTTGGCTGGAAGAAGAAATGACATTAGCTTCTTCTCTGGTTTATGAATATGAATATGGAATATGAAGACATATTTTAAAACAGTAAATCAAGGACAAGAGCATGTTTGAAATTGAAAGGTCTTGGGTTCATGGAGAATGAGTGATTTTGTAAGTACCTGTTTACTGTAGGAGGTTTACTGTAATGTCTGCCAAACAGTATCCTATGCTTCCCACTTGCCAATTAAGTCATTCAGCAAAACCAAATTGATTTCCTGAATGCACTGCAAGGTTTGATCCCCGGACAGAGATGAAAATCCTTTTTGCAATTCTCAAAGATTTATGGGTAAAGAAATTCATGAGGATGTCTTGAGACTTGCTGAACAAATACATAATTAGAAAGCATTTAAGGCATTATGATATCTGCATTCTCCACAAGGAATTCAGGGAAGCTAACTAGTAAAAGCAAAGAGACTGCCACAGCTCCATTTCAATGTCTCCTTAGGAAATACACATATGGAAAGCATAATGTAAATATGCAAATACACATGTACCCTCTATCCCTTCTTGCTCTTTTACTGATTATTCAATAACCAGAATCTATGTTTAACTAGGTAATTGCAGCACTGGCACCAAAAGCAACTAAAAACTAATATATTCAGCTAGAACTAATGATGGCATTCCAGAGACCTGTGTATCACTCTGTCTTCAGTGCGCTTTGGGATTTGAAAAATCTGTAAACTGACAAAACACTTGATAAATCATTCAACAGGAAGTGGTCTCAGTAACTCCATTAGTCTTTTTTATCTTCACTGTATCTGTCATCCAGCTCTCCACACATCACCTGCTGAGCAAATATACTCTCTTTGCACCGGTGTATATGATAGATGGAACAGGGCAAAAAGCAACTGAGGTCCTTTGTTTATTTATATGTTATAAACTGTAATTGATACCTCCTTTTCTGAAAGGTGCTTTATATAGACTAATAAAAGTAGAAGAACTTTGTCTCCCCATGCCTGAATAATAAGAAGAAAGTCTTCTGTAAGTTTGTTAAAGGTCTCATGTCACCTTACTACAGGGACATCTTTTACTGTATCACAAAGTCGCTGTGAACTTGTGACCAGTCCCTTTAAGGAATTCCAGTTTATAGGTGGGAAACTGAAATGCTGGCATATTTACAGTAGGGAATAGAGAACAGTACAGAGATTCCTGGGCTAATTATATCTATGAGATTCAGTGCAACACCTTGATGAGAAGCTGTTCAGGAGCACTGAAATGGGATAGCCATTTTCATGTTGCTCTATCTGATCCAATAAACCTGCCTCCCAGAAAAACCTAATTTGCTTGCACAAAAGGACATTCTGGGAGCACACAAATTCTGGCAGAAAGCTTCACTGCAACATATAGATATATTTATAAGGGAGAAAACTGACTGGGTAGGACTGTCTGTGACAGAGGTGGTAAGCTCAAGGAGCCTGGATACTGCCCCAGGGGTCAAAACAGAAATGTGACAGAACGTGACCTTGCCAACAACAAGCATTACTTTGTTGTGGCAACACACCAGTTATGAAGTCAGCCAAGGGCAGAATCTCTGTGGTGGCTGTGTCCTGGCCCGTGAACTGGGACAGCTGGTTTCACATTTTCTGCATGGAAAACCTGAGAAGAAGGGTCTGTTGTCTGCTGCCTATCCTGTCCTTGGACATCAGTTAGCCATGATAATAACTTGCTTTACTTTCTTCCTCTTCTGCTTCTCTTCCTCAAACTCAATAGCAAACAATTTGACTTATTTACCCAAATCTTTTCTAAGATATAAAACCTATGTCTTATGCCCACTTCTATAAACTGCAGCAAGTACTATAAACCTGGAAACAAGAGATTTGACTTTCAGTTCACGTGCTGAATTGTCAGCTTTGTTTTAGCCAGTTTAAAGGATAGGGACTGGCTTCTAGCAAATGACTAGACATACCCTGCAAGTTGTGTTCTGACTGTACTGGAGGCACTAAGAAACGCCCCTGTCTAAGGTAGATTTCCATGAAAGATTTCCTTGTTTGAGCAACAGAAGAATATTGATTATGTTACATTCTAAAGAAGTGTGAAACAGTGTTCTTACTTCCTAGTGGCCCCTAGCCAACTCCACAGGGAGTGCTATACAAGGGATTGCTGACAAATTCTCTCTTCAGACGCCTACAGGTGAGATTTTTGGAAGATTACCTACAGGCCCATATTCAGTGATCAGTTTTTAGATTCATATCTAGACAAGGAACATGATAAACATAAATAAGAGTTAAGCTCCTAGACACTTTCCTATAGGCTCCAGTATACCTTGTAAGTACGTGCCTACTTTATTCTCAGTCACTCCTTTCCTTAACCTGCATCTTTGTCAGCACACAGATATCCCCATTCTGTTCCAGAACGTCCTTGAAGATGCTTTAGCATTATTACAAAAATAAGAAAAAATGTTCTTAAAAGAGGCAGCATATTATACTCTCTCTGCCCTTCTTTTTCTGCTTTTTAATTATTTTTTTTCCTCACTAGACCAATTATAGATGGAGGATTTCAGCTATTATACGCACAGTAACCTAATTATGGAAAATTAACTGATTTCCTCAAGAAAACTGTGACTGAGTGACATCATATGACCAACATATTTGGCACCGTGCAAGGGCATTCATCCATCCAAATAAAGTTATGCACAATAAGAAATCATTTTGGAATGTGTTCCATTTTATCTCCTTAGATTAACACAGTGACTTAGACTTACCTTTAAAAAAATTATCACAGAGAGATTTCGGAGTTGAGTTTAATAGCCTGAAAGGAGGTGCTCGGGAGAATTTAATTTTCTCTTACTTGTTCACTCCCTTGCACTCCCTGTCCCTGTGCCAATGCAGGGACCTTGCATTACCTCAGGGCTGTCTGTGCCCCTGGGACAGAAGCATCGTCCTCTGTGCTGTGCCACCCTCTGCAGTTATGAGTGGTGTTTGTCATCAATAGACCTGCAAGAACTGGGGAGTGCATATATTCTTTGTAGCTGAAGTATTGTGATTTCTGAAATTTCCATACTGAAAAGGAAAGATATCAAATACAGCCCAAATAAAAGGTATTTTGTCTAGTGAGAATATGACTGGACCCTTTTCATGCAACTTTAGTCATTCAGTAGAGGATATTTCCAGCTGAGAAAAGGTAAAGAGTCATCTACCATATTGTATGTCAGGTTAAAGTAAGTACAATCTTACCAACCTTCCAGTGCTGTTAGGATCAGAGTATGTACATGCCTTACTGTCTTTTATTTAAATAAGCCTTGTGTCGGTCTTCATTCTCTTTGCATTGTGTTTTAAACAGGAAAATCACTTTAGTTCCCCTCACTGCTTTAGTATTTCTGTGGGAGACAGTGATTCAACTTTATTTTTTTAAATTACTTAAGAATAAGACCTGTAGTAAGCTGCTTTCAAATCTGTGTTCTTCTCTCACTGAAATCATAAGAATGCCACCCAGACAACTGGGTGGCAAAGCTGGTCCTTTGTTTTCTGCTGAATCTGACAATATTTCCTGTACATAATCGGTATAGAAATATGATTTATAATACCATAAGCAACTTCCTTGTTAGTAACTCCTGGGTTTTCATCAACAGGAAAGATGATATCCATTTGCATCTAATATTAATTCAAATTCGGAGTCATGGATGTGAGACCACTGAAAGTTTCAGAGTTCCATTTGCACAGAAGCATTATTTTTAACACTCATTCAATGCTAACTTTTGGGGAGGAGAAGAATGAATCTCTTGCATTTTAGTTACTGCACACAGGAGAGAACACTAAATAGTTTTAAATATATCCCCAAATGATAAAATCAAAGAGCAAAATAGGTTAGTGTTTCCCTGACTGGTTCTCTCTGAGCCATTGTGGGTACCCATGCTATACTTCCAAAGGTATTCCCATAATGATGAGAGCTAGATTATTTTTTTAAGTGGCAATTTCTGCGTAGCTGCCTTGCTTCTAGGACCTGCAGCTCAGAAAGCTGTTGAAAATAATTGTTGATAAAGTAATGAGAAGTAGCTGTACAGCAAAGGACAGAAAAATCCAAGATCCTCCCTAACTGCTTCAGGCCCTTCTGAGCTGTGATCAGTTCTTGCCCTTCACTGGGCTGACAAACACCCCTTTTGAGTTGCCTGGCCAAGCCCTGTGCCCTTATTTTACAACAGTAGGCACACTCATCATCAAGTGTATGGTTTCACGCGAAACCACAGGAAATGGTGGTTTCAGCTATTTTAAGCCTAAAAGTGGGCAATGTTTTAGAGCTGGTTGGATTTCAAGAGAACCACAGCAGGTAAAAACCAAACTTTTTAACCTTCAGGGCTGTACCTAAAGCTAAGATTTCATAGCCGCGTGAAGAGCCCCAAAATCATGGTTGATAATAATAATAATTCCCACATTTTTGGGAGCTAATTTGTGATTTATGTACTCAAGTTGGGAATTACTGACCTTGGCAAAACAAAAAGTTTGTTAATTCAGTCAAGGCTACATTTCACATCTTTTATTTGGCATTCTCCCATAGGATGCAGCAAATTAAAGGGCACATCTGGAAGCAAAAGGAAGGCACTGACTCACTAGTGAACTGAAACCTGTTTCGAATTTAGCAACTTGGTTCTGGGGCCCTCCAGCCAGAAATTTCTCTAAACTAAAAGCTGCAGGGGGCTTTAGAAAGCTGTAGGGTTTGTTGCCAAAAGTTTGCGCAGGCTCTCCTCAGTGAATTGGTGGCTTCAGAGCTCGGATGGACGTTTGGAGTCCAAGGTGAGCTCCAGCCTCTACACAGGCTTAACAAACCTGATCAAAACCTTCCTGTTTTTTTCAATTCTGCAGTGGCAGGCTAAGGAAACGGGACGAGGACAAGGGCAGTGCAGCATACAGGAGGATCGTTCCAGAAGATGGCCCACGGCGTTGAGTCCCAGCGCGGCAGAGCTCGGCCGGCCGGTGCTCCAGCCGGAGCCTTGGCTCCCGCCGCGCCCGCAAAACGCAGCCACGGGCAGCCGGCGCCTGCCGGCGCTCCTGGAAGGCGGGACAGCGCACCGACCCAGCCGATCCAGCAGCTCCCGAGCTCTGCCAGCCGGCCCCGGGTGCTCCGGGGCTGCCCCAGCACAGGCGCGGCGGCAGCCCCGCCCCGCCCCGGCAGAGCGGAGCAGGGCAGGGCAGGCCGTGACTCTCTCAGGGGTGGGTTGGGAGTATCGCGAGTGACTGTCAGAGGGAAAGCGCCGGCTGGCCCTGGAAAGGAGGCACAAAGAAACTTTGGAGACCTTCAGTACCATGCAAGGGTGAGTGATTGCAACTCTTCTGTAAGAGGGAGGAGGGTGCTGTGGGTGCGTTTTCATGTTCTAAAGAGTGTAATGTTAATTTTGCTTATTTTCACCAGTGCAATCCCAGAAGTGTTGCTCAGATAGATAACCTGTACTAATTTGCTAAGAATGATTTGCAAGTTGCCGTTATGAGGGGTGAAGTGAGATAGGAAGAGAAAAAATTGTTTCTGCCAAGCTGCAGCAGTGTCCCAGGTGCTCAGCAGTGCCTGGTTGCTCAGGTGTGCTCCTTGTCACCCAGAGCATAGTAGGAACAGGTGAGGAAACAGGGTGTCAGCGAAGGCAAGTGGTAGGATTTCTGTCCCACTGGTTTTATGGAGCAATTTGTCTGTGGCAGAATCTGATGAGTTCTGCTAATTGAATAAAGAGTTGCTGTTGGTCTCAATTGGATGCTTTTGCTCCAGGTTCACTTAGAACTGGCTTAAAGGCCAGTACAACACTTGCTAGCAGTCATGAGTAGCCAGCTTCTAGGTGTAATGTAGGTACTCTGGGTTTGGGGGGAGTGAGGAGAAGAGACTTTCAGGTCTTTTGAGACCACCTTTTAGATTAACATAAGCTGCTGCTGGAAAAAAATATTTTGGGTCCTGTATGCTGCCTTCAGCTTTATAAACTTCTTTGTAGGTCTTACAGAGGTAGGTTCCCACTTGCATTACAGTACTGAGGATGACTGTTCAAAGTACAATACTAAGGTGTAAAAAGTGTGGTTTGTGTATGCAAGTGGCTTCCCCTCAGTGGTGGGGACTGAGGCTTGACTGGGTGTTTGAACCTGGGATGCCACTGATCATAGCCAGGTCTGGACTCAGGCTCCTTCAAAGAGCTTCACACCTTAAATCCTAGTGCTCTCTGTCATCTTCCATTTTCCTTCACAAGATCCATTTAACCTAAATTACAGTAAGGTTTTGGAATTATCCTTTTGTCTGTGCTTGGTTGTATAAGGGCTGTCTCTGACATGTGTTGCATGTTTAAAAGCAAGATACTACCTTTCTGCAGAAATGCACCTGTCTGCATAAACACCTGTGTTCTTGGCTTCTCTCTAAAAAATAAGGTGTCTGTAGTGCTGTGATTAGGGTAACTAATTGCACTTGTGGGATTCCCTACTTGTTTGAAGCTTGGGAACTCAAATTGCTTAGCACTTCATGGACTCAAATCTTTTCAAGTGACTTGAAATACCCAACTTTGGAGTGTGTGTTACTGAAATGGGAATTTGGCTTCCTAAAAGCCGTGCTACCCTGAGATATGTTGTTACTTTATTACTGCACAGAGAATTTTAAAATCCTGCCTTGATGCTTTAGTCCAAGGAATCCATGTAGATGGATCAGACTGTAGCACTGAGGTTAACTTTCACTGAAACCAGTGAAAATCATTCTGTTAACCTCAGTGGTAGCTGGCTTAGCTCTTCTGGCTTCTAAAACCACTCGAGAGGATTATCAATAGAGACCAATAGTGTAGTGTAGCTGTAAAAGTCTCATTTTGGACACAAAACTTTTTGGGTCTGCACACTGGGCACCACCTTAGATAAAAGTTTCTTGGTGTTGGCCATGAAGGTGTTCTCTCCAAACGTGATCTCTCCAAAGGTAGAATTTGTTGCAACAAAGGAGCATTTGTTTGTTCATAGGATTTTTTAGTACCTCAGTGAGGGAAGCAAGAAAATAAGTCCTTGTGTGTTTTCTTATGCAACCTTGAAATCACACTAAAGAAGTTCAATTTTCATTAAGATATCTCCCCCCTGCATTCTTTTTTTTACAATCTGGCCCTGAAAGTTTCACTGCTGACTGAAACTCTTGATATCCACATGGGTCAACCTCATTGGACAAAAAATGAGTGTGTGACTTTTTTCACCATCTTAATGAAATAACTGAAATTTCATTGAAATTGGTCACCAACATGAAAAAAGATGTGAATGCTTTGGGGAGAGAGGTAGAGAAAAAGTATGAGGTTCATCCCTGAGATGGTGAGGGTGATTCTGGTTGAAGGAACAAAATCCACTGGACTCCCATTTCTCTGATTAGAGTGAACCTGTCTGTGGGCTTTGCCACCTGCAGGGCAGGAGCAGATGAATCTCACAGGTGTTATGTGATGCTGTGCAGCTGGACTAAGGGCCTTCGCAGGAGGTTCATGGACATGAATCAGGATCTTGTTACTTAAATAATTTGAAGTAGTTCCATGCTCACAGCTGTTCCTCCATCCCTAGTTTGGTAAGCACTTCTCCAGTGCTCCTGAGGGACAGACAGCCTGTGTCTGTCCCCGCTGCTCTGCATGGCTCTAGAGCTCTGGCTGCTGCTTCCTGCATGTCAGCTGGTGGCTCTGCCTTCAACGTTGCTGTAAGTAGAGGTAAATGGCTTATACAGCTTGGGTTAATTCCAACCAGGAAATAATATTTTTGTCTTCAGAGTGTAATCACCCAAAATGTGGTGTCTCCCACCACTGTCAGCCAGCTGGTGCTTTGACTGGAAGTATCAGTATTAAAAGAATGGGTCTAAAGCTTTGGAGGTGAGTGAAGTGGTAGGAATTAGCGGAAAGGTTTGCATCTTTCTAGAAGCCAGCCTGTTCACTGGCAAGAAAGAAGATACTGGACTATATTTGGGGGCTGACATAATGGCTTTGAAGAAAAGTAGGAAAGGCTCTGGTCTGGTGTAGTTTTCTCTTCCCAGTTGTTAAGGTAGTCAAGCCTCTACTTAGAAGGAAAAATGGACAGTAGGGCTGGCATAGTCCAGCTAGCTCCTAGTGACTTAAAACCAACTAACCAAAAAAGCCTCGGATAATCTTTGTTTTTGAGGGGAATTGTTACATAAATTGCAAATTTTAAAATAATAATTTTTGCTATGCTGGTATTTGATCTTGCAGAATCTGTGTGATTGCATCTCACCACGACCTTACTGCAGGTGAACTTGGAAGCAGTGTGAGTTGACTTCTATAAAATTGATTGTGTGTTTAAAGATGAGCAGTACTTATGAGCCATTTTTGGTGGACAAAATCCATGTGTGGAGCACTGTTCCTTATGTTACAGCGTCTGTAAAAGTGAAACATCTCACTCTCCTTTGAAAATTGCAGCAGGCCAACTTATAAGTTTTCATTTATACCCGAGATTTTTTGATGGATGGTAGTATTTAAACGTCAAGCTTCTTAGATACATACAGTAAAATGTGGCAGAAAACAGGTGTTACAGTAATGCTCTCTGTGAATCATCCCTAGTCTGAGACTGCCCTCTCTTGGAGGCCATCAGTTGCTTTTACATCTTCCTTTTTTTTTTTTCTTTTTTCTTTTTTTTTTTTTTTCTTTCCCAGAGTGGAGGCTTAGTTCTCCTTCTGGAGAAATCACTGGAAAGTTTTAAAATAATCAAGATACTTGCTGATATATTCACCCTAGGGTAGACAACTGTCTTCTAGGTATTGGGTTTTTTTCTTTTCCTTTAGAAACAAGGGAAATTGATGGAACATTTCAATGCTTTTTTTTTTTAATCTAGGAAGAGTAGAGTTCCAAGGAGCCAAAGGGATGTAGATGACCAAACCTTGCTAAACTTTGGAAGGGCTTTCAGTGTCATAGACTGTCAATGCCATAGGAAGTCTTGCTCTGTGTTAGTATGCAGTGTCCTAATTTTCCTAGCTGATTGTGTATGATGATTTTGAATTGAATTCTATTAAATGTCTCAAGTAACATCTTTTTAGTAATATGACCAGGGTAACAAGAAGGTCCAGTTGTTTTCACTTCACTTGTTTTCAGAGGCATCCTCTCAGAGTGAGCCTACCTGCTTTCAGGTTGAAGACTTCAAGGGGCTAAATTAGTTCTTTGATTTCTCTGTGGTCACATGGTTGGGCACTTCTTAATAAAATACTGGAAACTTGGGATTACCCCAGACCTTGTGTCTTTGCTGAACAAAGGTTCACTCAAGCCTTTAGCTGTCACATATTTCCAAAAGTGTTCTTCAACTTACTGGATTGGTGTGTGTTGTTGGATTTGCTACAGCAATTCCAATGGAGAAAATGCTTTATCTTTTCCCAGGAAAACAAGGAAATTAATTGATTAACACTTGTTGGCTCATCAAAATCACAGCAGCCTTCACAGATATCCAGGTTTAAAAAGAGTATTCTGAATGTCTGTCTCTGTCAAAACTAGCTTTTCAAGGGTGAAATAAATTATCTTCTGTGTTCTCCCTGTACAATGACAAGAACACCCACATGTCTGAGAACATTCTCCAATGGTGGTGGGAGCATATTCCTTCCAGAGCCTGTAGGGGGTGGAAAATTATTTTGGCCTCAAACCTTAATTCAGGGGTGCTGAATAAGCAGCCACTCTAATAGCAGGAGTTTTAAAAGCATACTTCCCTAAGATGATTTAAATTTTCAGCGATGGTGGAACAAATCTTTTAAGTTCATTTTTTTCTCCTGAGCCCTGGCTAACACCAAAATTGGAACAAGTGCTGTTCTGATTGGATACAATCTAGAATAACTGCTGCAAAATTTGGCTTGGGCTTTGAATTTATGGACTTCAGTTTCTTGTAGCCACCATGGTATTTCAGCACAGAAAATGGAAATAAGTACCCAGTCAGTTTTTGGTAGCATTTAACAGATCTCACTGCATTTTGAAGACTAGGACAGCTTGTAGTGATTTATACAGAGGTATCTTGTGTTCTTCTGATGTTTCCAAATCTGGAGCTTGTGGTTTCTAACCAGTGAGCTCTCACCATGTTTCATGTGAGACAAGAATTTAAACTTTTTCTCGTCTCCCCTTTCTTGCTGGAGAGGAAAGTCATCAGCAAAGGAAGAGCAGGGTGTCCTTTACCTCCCACTCCACTGAGGTGCTGGGGCTGGTACAGTTGCATCAAAGTTCTTTTTCCTCCAATGCTCTCTTCAGCTTGGGGACAAGGAGCAGGATGGAGAGGACAAGAAGGAAGCAGCCTAGTAGGGACAGCAGCTGGGAAAGATTGTTCTGGGAGACCCAGCAGATGACAGTATTGTGGCCTATTCCCTTTCATAGTAGAAGGAAAACACATAGGGGCTTTTGACCTTCTGAAAGGCAATGCACTTCCATTCTCTTGAATGGAGAGTAGTGATAGAAGAGAGCGTTTTACATGGTTGGAGAGCAGACTCCTGTGAAATGTACTCCTAGGCATCACTGCCCCCAGGGGCTGTACAGAAGATTTCTGCTGTGGTTTGAGACTGCAGGGTTCCCTGTTTGAGCAAGTGACAGAGAGGCAGTGTCAGTGCAAAGACTGTTTTTTATAAAAACAGAAAAAGGCAGGTCACGAGAGGGATTTGAGTGGGGCACAGCTACAGATTGTGCTGTGAGATAAAATGTGACACCTTGTTTCATGCACAGCCCCTGGTATCTAAAGGTGTGGCTTAACTCTGGCTGCAGTCTGTTCCTCTATGAGATATTCAGGCTCTTTCCTTTCCCTACATATTGTCAGGACTCTTATAACAGCCTAATATCGCTGAGGTCTCTGTCAAATTGGGATTGGAACTGGGCAGATATTTATTTTAAATGGGAAAATAAAACTCAAAGCCTCTCTGTCAAGGCAAGAAGGGCAGCAGAAAATGCTGAATATTCTGCTTCTACTTCAAAGATGTAGTAAGATTATTTTTCTTAACAACAACTTTTTTTTTTTTCATTATTGACTTTTTTTTTTTTAAACCCAGTGACCTCTTTTGATGTCAGACTGCAGATAAAACATATCCAAAAATCCTAAGGCAGTGTCTTTAACATGGATGTTTCACACATGCTCCAAAAGCACCCATAAAAACACATGTGAAGAGTGGAAAGTATTTAATTTTCTCCCTGTGGGCTCTGTCCTCGTGCATGAACAACTCAATCACCAAAAGAGTAGCAGAGTCAATGATGTTTTAATCCAATTGATCTGTGGTCTATTTTGCTTCTTGCTTACCTACTGTAATGAACCCCTGTGTTTGTGTCTGGGGTCAGCACTGGGGTAAAAAAGAGTATTTGCAGGGGCTATTGGAGAGCCACATCCAGGCTGGCTGACTGGCTGCTTCCACCCAAAAAGAGTCCTAGCTAAGTTCTTCCTTTGCTGTCCCCAAATGAAGCATGAATCTGAACGTTCCTCATTTTCTCAGCTGCTAATTCTCAGGAAGTGAGTTGGGATTTTGTAATCTGAGGTACCTCCCAAATTTCCGTGAAATTTGATTGAGATTTGCTAGCTCAAATTGTATGAATCATTAGTAATTATGAGAATCAAAAATACTAGCACCAGAAATGAACAGACTGAACCTTGCTTTTTTAGAAACAAAGGAAAACCTAGCAGAGCGCAGACATCCTCTTGTAAATGTTTTTTTTTTTCACAGTTCTCTTGGAAGCTGAGAAATTAAAGCCATTTGGCTCTAACATACATGCAAATGCAGAACCAAGCTTGGAAATTTATGAGAAAGGGGCAGCATCCTCTTTGCTCGGCCTCTGAAGCTGTTCCCCAAAAGGTGGCAGTCTCTGCTAGCAGGAATGTGTCTCTCGCTGGTAGATGAATGCTTTTCCTTAAGGTTCATTCCGTTCAATGTTCTGCATTGGCTGGGTTTTCTCCCTTCCCCTCCTCCCTCCATAACCTTTATCTTTCAAACGAGACCAGCCGCCTGTATATTTGACAAATATTTGTCTAGCACTGTAAATGCACACAGATTTAAAAATGACCTTTGAGTTAAACCAGAGCAGATTCCCACACGAAAAGGAATTAGTTTTAGTTAGATTTTTTTTCCCTAAGCTGTGTAAACAAAAATTATTAGAATGCATGCTATGAATGCTTCATCTCTGCATCTGTGCCTGGGCTTCCACAACTTTTTAAAATGGCATCACAGCTATAACCATTCCCTAAAAAACATGCCAAAGGCCTGGACCTGTAGTCTCCAGTTATAAGGAAAGCTTCCTGGTTTTTTCAGTGTTGACTTGACTTGAGGTGACCTGAAGGACTTGAAACTGTCTCTGTGTTGTAATTCAGACCCTGCGACTCTTTTGCTTACTGATGTTTTTCTACTGGAGCTGTATTTTCTTGCCAGCCTGGACTCTACTTCTCCACAGTTTTTCCTGAACCACTCCTGAGGAAGTGATGAGTGTAAAACCCCGCTTGCCTCTCTACTGATCTGTTGAAGGGCCTTTGGTTCCACTGTTGTCTGCATTAAGGCTTCACAAAATGGGATAAGTAGTCAAAAGCCAACAGCACAGAAAATGTCTACAGGCATCTGATCCACATCAGGGAAGGTAGATCAGAGCTAGAGAAGATTCAGATCACAGAAACAGTAATGGTCGAAGGCACCAAAGAGCTTCTGTGCAGCAGATAGGCTTAGGACTTCCTTTCTTGGGAAAAAAGCGACTGAGAAAGGATGGACAAGAGTCTTTTGATGCCACAAGTAAGAAGAAGATGAAAAGGAATTTTCTTGCTGCCGCTTATAATCAGAGATGCAGGGAATGTGAAAAATTTTAGCAGGTTTGGGATTTAAAGCAAGAGGATGTGTAATGTTATCTAAGCAGTTGTGCAGAGGCTAGAGGTACTAGAACTTCACGTGGGTTCAGGAGTGTGGGGTTAAGAAGTCTCACAGGAGACCTGTGAATTGTTCTGGCAGAGTAATTTGATGAGGTGTCACCACATGCTTGCACTAGCCTTGCTTTTTTTTCCCCATAATCTGGTATTTGCCAGTGTCAGAAACAGATTAACCCAGGCTGCAGAGACTGATGTGGCCAAAAGATGGGCCCATCTCCTGTGTGTATCAGTGATTTTTAAATGCTGCAGTAACTAAATTTCATGTGGATAAGAACCAGTTTGAAAGTCAAATCTATAAAGGTTCTCTTTGTCTTTAGGCAGTTGTGACTTCTAAGTAACTTTTCTCCTTTCAAAGAAATATTTCACAGATGTAGAAGGAAATTGGATGATCTGGATTATTTCGCAATCCATGTAGAATTTGCTTCCATTTTTTTACCCTTTCCCCTCTTGGCCTGGCACACACTAGCAGTTTCTCTCTAGGGGCCAGATTCTGGGAGATGAATATTCTAACTTTCACAGAAAGTTTCCTGGAGGCATTTGGCAGAGGAAAAAAACCTCAGTTTTTTGTATTGCAGAGGTGTTTTCTTCTTTTCTTCCCTCCCCCCCCACCTTGTATTGTTTGTTTTTTGGGGTTTTTTTGTTGGCTTGCTTTTTGGGGGCTTTTTTTGGGTGGGTTTTGTTGTGGGTTTGTTTTTTGTTTTTTTTTTTTCTTTAACTGATCACATTCTGTAGCATTTACTTTGTTCATATCTGTATTACACCAAAAACAAAGGAAAAAAGAAACATATGCAGAAAACCTCCAAAGCAGTAGCTTGTTCCTCCCCTGTGGACAGAGGTGCTGTGACCACATTTGCCCTGTTCATGTTGCAGGGGTGCTTAAATACAGAGAAGCTGTCACTGTCATCAAAATAATTTGTAAAAGTGTTTCAGTTTAAGTTTTTCAAAACTCTCATTTTCCTTCTTTCCTCAGTTAAATTTCTGGGGGTATTTGTCAGCTGACATTGGGAGACTCATTGAAACACTTGAAATCTACTTGGTTAGATGCTCTCTAAAAGTTGCTGGGGGGTGGAATGGTCAATAATCTTTGTTGTGAATATTTTTTGTGTAAATTGGATGAAAATGACCCTTCTTAAAACAAGAAATAGTCCAATAGCAAACTAGCCCAGGCATATGTTATAAGGCATTAATAAACTTACATAAGTATAACCTTTTGTTATTGTTGTTGTTATATTTTTATAATATACTAGGGAATAAAATTCCTAATCAGATAAGGAAAGGAATGAATGTTAAATGCACATTGCTTTAAAATAGACCTGGAGTCTTAGTTTCTGTGGATCTCTGCTCCGAAGATGTTTGGATCAAAGCTTATTTCTTTAATGACAAATAAATTGCATTAAGCACAATTATATGCCTTTCATGAAGATTCAAAGACAGAGCTTGTCAGCCATGCAAATATTTTGGCATATGCATTACAGGTTTCTTCTGGGCTGGGCAACCTCTAATTTAATTTAAGAAATGAGTGGGGGAGAATCATATTTATGATAATAAAATCACTGTTTCAGAAGAAAAGGATAGAAGCCTGTTTACAGCCTTCAGTGGGCTTTAGATCAGAAGCAAAATTACCACAGTTATCTCTAATACCCTTAAAATTATTGTAATAAACTTCCTTTTCTTCTCTTCAGTATCCACGTGGAAAATCTTGTAATCTCTGCTAATTTTGAGGCAACAGTTTCCCTGACTTCATTAGAGGCTTTCCAGAACTGTGTTAATGAAACAATGATACATGACAGGTTGGGTGTTATGGTCTAATAATGATCTGCCTTGGAGGTTAATGGCATTTGGCTTGCAGCCTCCGAGCAATCAGCCACGTGTGCACTCAGTGCCCAGGTGTAGCGTTATTAATTCACTTTGGTTTACTCCAGGCCCTGTGTGCATCATCAAAACATTTGGCCCTTCCTTCTTCAGCCCCACAGTAGCCTGGCGTTTGAGAAGAATGGTAAGAGAGTAATGCATCTCAAAACAGAAATGGGACGAGAGGAGCCGTTTCCATCCTCCCCAGGCTGCAGCCTCCCTGGCATGCCCAGTGCCCTTCTCCCGTGGCTGGTGCCCTTCTCCGATGCCTGGTGCCCTTCTCCCATGCCTGGTACAAGGCTCCACCTGGGCACAGAGCTGTGCTTTGCTGTCCTCTCCGCCTGCCCCACTCTCCTGGGGAGGTGGTAGCCTACCTAGGCTGTGCCACTTCTGCTGCATGTCTAGGAGAGCTCAACTTTGACAATTAAACCTCGAGGACGAAGGAGGTGAAAGGCCATGGGAAGCAGGTGACAGCAGCCTGCTTCCAGGGCTTGGAGGCTTTACAGGTGAATTTGCTTCAGCCAAAGGGTGGGAATGTACAGGGTGGAGGCAGGGGCAGAAGCAGAATAGCACAAGATGGCATGAGGCAGGACATGTTCCCAGTAACACTGGTGTGGTGGTGGTGCATGGCTGCATGCACCTAGGCAGAGTGGACTCACAAATGTTACATTTTTTGGTTCTTGAATGACTGTTGTTGCTGTAAAGAGACATAGCAACCTCTGAGGACTGAATAATATGGATGTGTAATTAGCTCAAACCTGGAAGAGAGGGAGGGGTCATTTTGTTTAGCTGAGGTATGCTCCCTCTGGAAGAGAAAGCAGCCCAGAGGCTAAAGAACAAATTTTATGTACAGTTTCCCTAGGTTACAATTACAAACCCTCCCCCAAATCCTTCTGCTACAGTAGAACCAAGAAAACTGAAACCAAAACACCTACTTATTGCATTAACACCGCCAGACAGTCCTGGGGGTATGAAGTAGAGCACTGAGAGCATACGCTGCTGGGTGGGAATGACGCAGAGCTGCTCTTGAATGAGACACCACTGCCTGCACTCTGATTTTCTGAGTTACTTGAGGAACCCAAGCACTGCCCTGCATCTGGTAGAAAAGGGCCAAGAAGAGCAAATACAGATCTCATTCTCACCTGATGAATTCTGCTTGTGGGTAAACAGGCCTGAGACCCCAGCACTCATTTCAGACAATGCAGTTGTTATCACATGGAATATGAGGAGAATGAGTATTTCTGTACTTCAGTTGCTTAACTAAGAATGACTTCCAGGGTGAAATGTCTCCACTGTTTGCCAGGAAGGGCAAACAATAATGCTGTGTATTGTGTTTGATATTTGTCTAGCAGAGTGATTTCTTCTTGTGCTATGACTTTTGTTTTATTAGTGCTTAAAATGGGAGCTTTTTTTAGCAGACATATAACTAGACTCTGTGGTGATGTTGTCGAGTTATTAAAAATAGCCTTACATGGGAGGAGAAACGATGAGTTTACGGTGAAGAACAAATCCTTTAAATGCTATCCAGGAAAGGATAGACAATTGATCTGGAGTGAAGAATATTAAAATATCATCACTGTTGTGTAATATGTCCTGTTCCAATACTTTCTCCTAAAACTTAAGTTCCTGAAAAGAGTAAAGATGCTGCTCTGTTCTCCAGATGCACTGATGTCTGAAAGGGTGTCTCTAGCCAGACTCATGTCTGCAGGATAACTGCGTGGGAGACCAGGTGTGCCATGGCATGGAGGGGGCTCAGGAAGCCAGAGTGCTATTTCTGGCTCTGTCAAGGTTCTGGTGCATGACCTGGGGAAAAGCACTCAGCCTCTCCCTGCCTGTGTTTCCTTTCCTGTTTATATAGCCTGCACACCCCTCAAGCAGTCTTCTCTGACTGTTTTCTGTATTGAAAGTCTACTTCTCCTCATCTCTGAAGGAGGGCTATAGCCCTTAATGTGCGATAGTAGATAAATTAAGAGATA
This sequence comes from Picathartes gymnocephalus, assembly GCA_013390045.1. Lineage (NCBI taxonomy): Eukaryota > Metazoa > Chordata > Aves > Passeriformes > Picathartidae > Picathartes > Picathartes gymnocephalus. Next base: position 83,305 of record WEKY01062288.1, read on the forward strand.
TGGAGGTCCTTCATGATCCCAGTCAGGGATTTGCCTGTGAACAACAAACACATTTACTCCTTCCTGTGAATAATAGATGGTTTGCTCTCTCATTTTTTCTGTCTCATTTGACTCTTCTTTTTCCCAGTTGAATTGCCTTGATCTAAGTTCCAGAGAATTAATATAGTAGCCATTGCATATTTTTTTAAAAATCAGAGTGAACTTGAGAAGGTAGGATGCTGAAACAATCATTTGTTGCATATAGATCCCTCTTGATGATTAGAGTACTTTATGAAACATACCTGTGGTATGGAGTAGTGACAACAATTTATGTGCAAGTCATAATAATCCAGAAAACAGTACTGTGTTAGGGGAAGATACATCACTAGCAGCCCAAGATAGGTGAGGCAGCTGCATTCCCAGGCCCAACCTGCAGCAAGGCTAACAATATATTCCCAGGCATCAGTAAAGGCTGCACACCGCTCCCTTTTCCGGCTGAGCAGGGCAGAGGTCCTCTACTGAGGGATGGGGGAAAAAGTGTATGTATTTTTTGTGAAAAATGAATAGAGAGATCAGTTCTCGTAGTGGTTCAGCTTTAGGTGACTCAGCTTTATTTGGGAAGGACAGTCTGGGAATGGACGGCTCGCGGGGTAGATGGCTCACACCACCGCAGGCTCTCCAGGCAGCGCAGAGGAGGAGGAGGAGCGCTGCCCCGGCGATCGGATCCTCGGAGCGGGGTCGCAGCAGCGGCGCTGTCCCGGTGATCGGATCCTTGGAGCGGGGTCTTCTTCCTCGCAGGAGTGTCCGTCGAGGACCCCAACCTGGGCTCTACCCCACTCTTTTATGGAGTCCAAGGCGAGGCCCAATTGGTGGGTTTTCCAATCCTTCTTGCGGTTGGTCGGTTCCAAATTTTGGCTCATGATTGGCTCGCGCATCTAAGGGTGTGTCTAGGTTTTAACAAAACCACTGTGTGGAACATTCTGGGGGTCCCCATGTCAGCGCCATCTAAGGGGGGGGCAATAGGAAGAATACAAAGGGGTTCCCGAACTTGCAAACATTTCAAATACAGCTGTGACCTACAAACTATTAAACAGTAACACTCAAACAACTTCAACTTGAACAGCTTTAACAGTATCATACCTATCTATTTATCACATTTTTGGCCCTGGTTTTCAGTAGCTGACTCCTGTGTATTCTAGCCCCTAGAGACATCCCTGGCTCCTAGGCTGGTTCACCTCCTCACCAGCTAGTTCAGCTCAGGCCTTGCTTGCACTTGCATGCTCCCCTGCACACCTGCACTCACTTCATGGATACATGGACACTCCAACCCAGGATCTGACTCCAGCAGCTGCACTCATATCCCTGTACACACACATGTGCATGAGTAGAATCCCTCACCCAGCACAAAACTTAGCAATTAATTTGATAAGAAGTCAGGGTGGATGCAGGCCGACAAGTATATCGAAGAGCCAACTGGTTATATGTGACCAATCTTTTATGTTCCTTTGTCTATTTTCCCTGCATCTGTTCATCCCAAATTACCTAAATCCATTCCTTACTCCACCTCTGGTGCTTTCCCTAACATCCTGTAGAAAGTCTTGTGCAATCCCAAATTGCTCTGCCCCCATATTCCACAATGTGTCCCATACCTCTGGGCAGCAACCCCCCTCCATTTCAAAAGACATTCTAGTGGTGATCCATCTTGATGGGTTTCATGCCTGGACACTGGGCCTGAAGCCCTGCTGGGACAGCCCCAGGAGGAGTCTAGGTAGTCTCTTATTCTTAATTTGGATTCCTGCCCTTGTGCTTCTGTATTTCTCTAGGATTGGTGAGCTGCTGTGACTACTTAGGGCTGGGTATTATTTGGGCTTCCCCTCCTGCTGCCATCTCTCTGTGCTCATTTGGGTGTATGCAACTGAATTTTTATCACATAACCTAACACTCCTGAGGTTTTCTTTTCGACTTCTTAAATAGCTATGGGAAAAATCGTGAGTAAGCAGGAAACCCCAAATCTGTAGCTATTTCATAGCTACACAATGTGCCTAGTACCTGAGAAATATATGTATCACCCTTGTCAAAACTATATAGTGAAACCCATGGCAAACCATCATAACTACTTTTCTGTATTAGCAATTCTGCTCTTGCTCACTGTTTTTTTTTTTTAACATCATTCTTCAGACCATAAGTACAAAGCCATAATTAGTACTCAGAGCAGATACAGCAACTTCAAAAACAGAAATCAAGCAATAAACCCCAGGGCAGCATAACCACATCTTGGTTGTCACTAGCATGTTATAGATATAACATGTAATGATATACGGAAGTGTATGGCTTCATGAGGAGATGAGATAGGAGGCATTTATGAAGGTTAACACAATTTCTGCACAAATATTGAAGGGCTTTATCTGATGATGATGGCAACAAACTCCCAGGTTTGTCCTTGTGGTGGGTTAGGTTGCTTATCCTGCTACTTATTTGTCAGGCTGTTCTCTGTAGCAAGGTGAAAGCTGCCGATTCCCTCTTTCACTTCCGTATCATCTAATTACCAAATTCTTCTACAAGCTACCAACCTCCTTGTTGGCCTGTGCAAAAGTCAGACCTGATAACGAGTTCGCTTTTCACCCTCAGCTTTTGCAGAAATGGCTTCTTTTCCAAATAAAAAAAAACTGAGCTGGAAGAAAGACTCACAATTTGTTTCTTTCTCTTCCATGTGATGCTGGGCAGTGGTTGCGTGTTCAGTACAGAGCAGCCTTTTATGAAGAAGTGCTTGCTTCAATTTGAGCAGCCTGAGCTGAGGGCTGTGCCCAGTCGGAGCTCGTGCAAAAGCTCGGTGTGTACATACAAAGGGATCAGTTGACTGCAAGCCAGAATCTGATAATGACAGTCAGTATCTTGGGTCTCGTCCATGCTAAAAGAAAAGAAAAATAAAAACACACAGCCTTAACTATTCCAAAGGATTGTATTTTATGCAACCCACAAATACAGTTGAACTAGTAGTGCCAGTGTTGTGGTATTTGGTATTGGATTATCTTTCCCATTCATTTCTGTATATGAAACCATGAACCGATACTAGTGGAAGACACCTAAATGAAGCTGTTTCCATGTCCTTGTAGCAATGGTCTCAAACAAATGCAGTCACACAGTCTCAGTGGCTACCTGGTAACCAGGGAAGGCCCTGTGTGGTGACACTACGTATAAAGGATGAACAAAGCCTTTGAGTGAAACCTGCCCCAGACAGTCATTCCCTTACACCTCTGGTGGGAAAGGAGCTGGGTTGTGTGCTGCTTGGGCAGGGAGTGAAAATCCAGCTCTGCCCCATCAAGGAGGTCCGAGAAAGGAATTAGTGAAGATGAGGATGAGATCAAAATGTGTTACTTGGGGAGTAACGTAAACTACGATCACAAAATTTGATCCTGGAAACATAACTTGGAAGACAAAAACTATTTTAATAACAATGCTTTGAGGCACAAGGGAAAGGAGGACTAGGGTAAATGACTCTGTTTCTTAAAAAAACCCAACATACTAAAACCCCCCAACTTGTATTTTTTTTGTGATATTATTTTCCAAGTGCAGACATGTAAGAGAGTTGTTAGAGCAACTCTGTGAGGTGCCCTGTGCCAGAAGCCTTCTGTTCTCCCCCCAAATGGGAATTAGTTATATTGTTCTGAATGGTTGTAGAGGAATACTACAATGTTTGCCCTCAGAGAACTTGTTATCTGTGATGATCAGGGTAAAGCAACAGCACTTCAAAGTGAAGATAAAACACAGATAAAGATATTTTTCTACCTGTGACCCTATTATCCCACTCTCTATTTCTTATTCTCTGTTTTGACCAGGTAGCTTCTAATTGCTTTTCCATTCTTCTAATAAAATAATTGGTGGGTTTAGTTGAGGTTTTCTGAGCTGAAAACTGATGTCTAGCACTTTTTTTCTTGTTTTTTTTCCCACGAGAACGTCTTGCTTTGTGGTTGCTTGAGGAAGTTGACTTAAGCAGTTTAAAATGTAGTCGTGGCTTATTTAGAAAGAGGCTCTGGCTGTCAACTCAAAAATATATGCCTAAATACACCAACAGGTGCAAGAGCTGCTAATCACATGATGGCTACAGGAAACCTATTAACCATAGCGTTTGGGTTAAAGACGGGTCATGCTGATAATTAAATACAGAAGGTAAATTTTTTTGCCATATTTTTTCTTCCTCCCCTCCATGTTCTATGTTTCTGTGTTCTAGAGCTAATATGAAAGGTTGTGACACTGATTAAAATCAGAGACAGTCATAGCTGTAGTAGGAACAGAAATAGAGGTGTGAGGTTAAGCAGATGTCAGCGTCACTGTGAACTTCTGTGCTCTTTCAGATCGCAGCTTTTCAGATACCTTTTATGTATTGCAAAAATAAAGAAAGCTCTTGAAAATATATTGTGAAAAATATGAAGCTAGAGGTCTTATGTAAGGCACCATTTGGGTTTGGTTTATAGGGCTAGGACTTTTCTGTGCGCACACGGAAAGATATCTTTGGGGTAGATTCCAGTATTAATACGGTGGGGCCCTCTTCTATACAACCTGGTCTATCAGGCCTGCAGTCTGGACATGTAAGTACATAGAGCCCATGTCAAAGCTCTGTATGAATTGAATAAAATCTGTTGCCTTTCTGCATCGCAGATTTCTATAGGTAGAGGAACCCTGGCGATTCATCCTTAGCTGTGTTCCGAAGCATTTCACACGTTTGGTATTGTTGTGCTTGCTGGTTGAATGTTCGAAGTGTAGGTTACCATTTTACTCTTACTTTTCCTCTGCCAGCCATTACTTTAAGATGATATAAATTACCCTAAAGCTGGTTAGTGCCATCCTGCCACTCTACCTAATCTGGAATCATTAAGACATGTTTGAGGAGCACGTAGCTCCATCTGGTACTTAATGTAGCAACATTTCTGTTTGAAGTCTACTTCCTAAGGATGTTTAGGGAAAAATCCCAGCAGCATTGTCCAGTACCTATTCTTTCCAGGACAGGAAGAACATCTGCCTGCCTATAGCAAAGGCAGTTCTGTCAGAGAATAGGTCCACCGAGCCTGTGTAACAGGGATAGTCTTCCAGCAACAAACAAGGTGATATAGGGGATTCCATCCTACAAATGGAAAAAAATAAGTGAGTCATCTGGTTAGAAGGCTTCTTGCTGTGCTCATCTTCCCTCATCCCCCGCAGGGAAAGGCAACGTGAAGAGCAAGACTTTTATTTTCCAAGATGCCTTCTGACATGGTGAGGTGATATCATCCCTGTCTGACCTCTGCCTACTAATGCCTGAACTGCCCTGCAGTGTACCCTTAATCTTGGGACTGAAATCTGCAGCTGCAATTCAAACGCCTCGCTTCATTAGTCAGCTTGTGCAGCTGTCCACACCTTTAAAGTTCTACAGGAGATAGGAGATGCTGGGCATTTCCCTTAGGATTGTAACCATCCCATTTCTTTCAGTATTATGGTGGAAAGTTGATTATGAGGTAAAATTAGTTAGAAAATAGGAAATCTAGACTTAAGTGACAAATTTGTAGATTTTCATGCTTCTGCTTGAGGCTTCTTACTTGCAAGGTGGGAGTATGTGAACCCTACTTCTGTAATGTAACAAAACTCTTGCGATCTTTCCTTATAAACCATTTCCCTTGGTATAAAATCCCATGCAAAGTAATGCTGCAGTATGCAACTAACCTCTGTTCATCCACTAGCTGGTCTTCCTCTTTAGGCTGCCACATAAAGATCTTTATACTGCAGGTGTTGGTAAGCAATGATGATCCCATGATTAAGGGACTGAGTTCAGCCTGTTCTGCTACAAATTTCTTCTCAGGCTTCAACACATTGCTTAGTCTGTTTGGCTTTAGAGCATATCCTCCTTGACTGGCAAGATATGTTAAAAGATAAAGATGATATGAGAAACTCCTGCCTTGTAGTCAAGTAGTCTCTGGTTCTTCCTACATGATTTGTCACTCACTGACATCTCAGGAACTCATCTGTGTGTTGGATAATCCAACTGCTTTCACAAGAATAAATTTTTTATTACTGTTTTAGTAAGCAACCACTCTTATTCTCTTAATTATTCCTTCCTTATATTGCCTAAATGTTCTCATTTGCATGAACCTGATTTGCTTACCTGATTATTTTTAAGATTTTAGTGTATTTAACCATTTTTCCAATGTGATACTTGTGTTATTTACCTAAGGTGAAAAACATGTCTAAGGTAGAGTGTCACAGAATATTCTGAGTTGGAAGGGACCCACAAGGACCATCCAGTCTTAAGGGAATGACCTGTAAGGGGATTAAGCCCACAGCCTGGTGTTATTAGCACCATGCTCTAACCAACTGTGTCTTCTGAATGTTCCTTGAAGATTAGAGCAGCACGTTTGCTTCTCTGGATTCTACATACTTTGTTTGTCTGCTTGAAGTTGCAAAGCACCACCCACTCCTGGTAACATATATTTTAATTGTGTAGCTTTAGAAGAAACTGTAGAGAGAAGCGGGCACAAGGGTGGCTTAACACTATTGCAGCTTATTCAGCTATGGTCTCATGTCCATTACCATATATGACTGGAGAAAGTATTCTGAAAGGCTCTGCATTTTAGAAAAGGCAAAAATAAACAGCATTTTGAGCTAAATATTACATCAGTTATGGTGGGTTTTTTTGTTGTTTGTTTGCAGAAGCTTAGGGTGGAAACAAAGTTATTGGAATGTTGTATCATGAGCTGGAAATGGGGCTGATCCCGGCAACTGAGAGGTGAAAAAAGTATTTGCATTGCAAAAGGTGCACAGTTCTCTGCTGCTGAGCACAGTGTTGAATAAAGCCACAATAGATGCAGCAATACGAAATCTGTTCCCCAGAAAGGAGGAAGCTACCTTTTTTTTAGTTAATGACAAGTTTTGAAGGGAGCAAAAAGACTACATTTTGTCTGCATTTCAACATTGCTTTTTGCTCCTATATCAGCTTTAAAACAGCATCCTACTGTTGCTCATCTTGCATAGCCTCATCTATTCTGTGCCTGAGTGAGGAAACCTTACGTCCCAGAGACACAGTGTTCTTGTTGATAGCTTAAGGAAGGCTTTGAGGCTGGCTATACCAAAAACCACAAATCTGTGGCAACTGCACTGCACCTTTCAAGGCAACTTTACCAAAAGACCTGTTGATATAAGATACGGAAATTTCAGAGCATGTGTGTATCAGTTGCAGTGGGTTGAACTAGAGCCATAAGTTTCTAAATACATGTCCATGTGTGAGGATTCACAGGAAGCCTGTACAGAGCTGTTATTGTTGAGTCAGTATCTGTGCTGTGTTTTCCTGGAAGCACTTGAATAGCTTGTTGATGCCTTTGAGTGTCTATTCCTGTCTCTCCAGTACAGACCTCCATCAAATGCAGTACTTGGTATGAACTTCTGAAGTTTGCATGCAGGTTGTAATAGAAATCCAGGACTCAACTTAGGTGAAAAAGAGATTTCCCTGTGGGATGGAGCACACCCCAGTGATACAGCAGATCTCAGCCTTCCTTTTCACCCGCTGTGTTCTCTTTATCACTCTCTCCTCCCCTGTCTCAGTTTGTCATTCCTGCTCTTCTCACCAAGAAACTGAGCACTGAACAGCATTTCCTGAATATACAGCTTCTGTATTTCTCCTTTTCTTCCTGGTTTGGATCTTCCCACCAGTGGTATTAATCTTTCTTCTTGAGAAAAGGAAGCCCTTGGAGAGCTGGGGAAGAGACAGATGCAGCTGTGTTCAGTCTGCTGCTGCAAGGCAAACACACTGTGTTTGGAGATTTGTACAGCTCTCTGCCTGCCATGACTGTAGCACTGTGGAGGTAAGCAGAGGTTAAAAACCAGAACCCCTGTTGTGCTCCTGCCTGCCTGAACACAGTGCAGGAAGTCTGGATTGCCTGGAGCTGAGGTCCCTGCTATTCCTTGCGAACAGAGGCACTGTGCTAATACAGGAAAGTCTATATGAAGAGTGAAGGACAGATAATGTATTTGGCCTCCTGGAAAAGGGGAGATATTTTGTAACATGGCGCACAATACAGCTTGGTTAAGCAACATAGGTGAGCCAAGAGGCATGGGACAGGTGATCTTTTAGGTGTGTGAGATGTACAAATGAGCCTGAATGTGACCATCTGCATAGGCATGAATCAAGTTCACCCGGTTCACTGAAAGTGAATCAGGATTGAGACATGAATACTAAAAGCAACAGATATATCATAAGATACTAAACCAAAGCACAAAAAGTATTTGAACATTGCTATGGTCCTGTTGACACAAGAAAATGCCTTTGTGCTCTACTGAATCCATGCTATTCCTTAATTAGAAGCAGAATTGAAAGACATAGATTTACAAGATCAATATCTGATGTTCTCGGTCCTGTTGAGCTGCTATTTTATTGGCATTGCCCAGTAAAATATTTATCTTCTGGGGGAAAAAAGAGTTATTTCTTGTCTAAAATACTGAACTTCCATGAGATGGGCTGTGTTTGGAAATAACTAGAAAAACACTAGATAGGTAAAGAGACAGAACACTCTGAAATACCTGACTTAGAGGCTACACAAGTTGACTGTAAACTGGAATCTGGGTGTGCTTCTCGCATCCACACTTATTTTGTGTTTAAATCAATAGCAAGTCACGTAGGTATTCACCTGTGTCCTGTAGATATGCACAATAAAAACAGCTTGAGAACTAATTTTCTTATTCCACACTGACAGCTGTGGGTGGGAGAAGACTTTAACAATGTGGTCTTCAAGTTCATGGCCTTTAAACACTTGCTGTGAATACCAAGATGGGAGAACAGATGTACACTTTATAAAGAGAAATATTACATAGAGCACTTTTGTCTCTAAATACTTTATCTTATTCAATAACAACCAATGGTTATTTTCACTTTACTCCCTGAAAAGTTAAAGCAAAGACAGCCTATATAATTTCCTCTCTGAGGCTACCTTGGAGCTACATGTTGGTGTAAGGGATAAATTTCATTCTCAGAAGCAGAAGTCTGCGTTGCTCCATTTTGTATTTCAGTTTATATTTTAGCTGTGGGTTAAATAAAATTAAAAATCACTTGAACGTTACTTTGGCCAAAACTGAATAACTCTTTGTTCAATTTTTCCATTTATGACAAAGCAGATAGGATTACTGACGAAGTCTCCACAATTGTTTGGCAGCACTTAAAAAAGACATTGCATATGCAGACATTCTAGGATCAGTAAACAAAAGAAGAATAGCAAGACTAATTTGAGTGGTTTATAGTGTTGAAACACCTTGTAAGGTATGAGAATCCCCAATGGGCAAAGGAGTGAAGGAGGTTACTCTTGGGCATGCTCACTTCCCATTCCCAGCAAACTATGGTTCAAGTCTGTGAATTCAAGCTTGAGAAATCTTGAGCATAACCAAAAACGCAGGAGGTGAATATTTCAACTTCGCAAAAAATCTCAAGAGAGGAAGTTAATGGTCATACTTAACAAGGAAGAATACAGTTTTAAAATTTGGCTGGTAGGTTTCAACCCTGCATTTTTCACAGCAAAAATGGGAGGAAGTTGATTTGGGAGAAGTGAGAAGGAGATAAAAGAATAGTTCTGGCAATACTTTTACATCGTTTTGTCCCCCAGTAACAAGTTATGTAGATGATCTAATGAATAAAAACAAAGATGGTTTGTAGAGACAAGGTACCTGTGAGTTCAAGACAGGCAAGCCTTTGGCCACGAACTGTGAGTGATGTTTGAGCCTGGTGAAGGATCACTTTCGGTAAAGAAGGGTTCATGTTCTGAAAAGATAGGAAGAACTTGGACAGAAACCTGCCTACTGGACAGAAAGCCATGTGAAAGAGGGGAATAATTTCTACCTTCTTTATCTGCCAATAAATGTTAAATAATGTAACATGAGGTTATTGCTTGTCCAGCAGCTTCTTAGCAGTATTAGAAGTTAATTTACTCCTTTCCCTTCTCAGCTTCTTTCTCTGTCATAAATTTGCTTTCAGATGAGGAAATGATCTAAACTGTATCAAATGTTACACTGGGAACACTCTCACACTCTCATGTTCCAGACAGGAGAAACCCCGATTCTGATTTCAGGAGGAATATTGGTACTAATACACCCTCAAAACCCATGGGACTATCGAAGTCAAACCCATGAGGAGTGTGAAAATTTTGAGACACTAGAGTGGTTTAGTTCTGGTATGCAAAGAATGAGAGCATGCAACCAAATAGGAAAAATCATCAATGAATTAGCTGGTCCAAGGATCTTTCATCTTTTTTTCATTATGACTGTGTGTTTTATCAGACCTTTGTACATCCTACCAGTTGAAGGCAGGCCCTTTCTCAGGACATTTCAGAAATGTCTCTAAGTAGCCCTGTGTAATAATCTGTCTCTTGTCACTGCCAGTAGGATCAACCAGGAGAAAGATTGGTATTCAAATAATAATGTTGGGTGGTTTGGGTTTTTTTAAATACTGTGCCCAAAATGCATGTAAAGTCATATCTTGAGAGGACAGCTTTTGCCACCTAGATCTAGAAGGGAGGAATTTTTCTCGTCTCTAGTTTATGCCTGATAATTGCTGTCCAATATATGGATAAAAAAACATACCAGAAATTGTGATTCTTGCCAACATCTCAGGAAGTTAAGCATTATAGGTGATAATTATGCTCCTGGCAACAGGTTAAATCAGATGTTCAGAAGCAGCTGCTGTCGACCTGTTGGCAAAGTTAGTTGCTTCATGGTATGGTGCAGTGATTCTTCGCGTCCTTCTAGGGAACAAGGGCATAAAATTGAGGGGAAATTAGACTGAATGTAAGTTGCAACAATATGCTATGGTGATAGAAAGGTCTATCAGTAGTGGGTGACGAAGAATCTTGAAAATGATGCTAATGGCTCTGCAAAGGGTAGAAAAATACCTCCTGGCCATCATTAGTCAGTGATTTCTGCTCATCAAAATCTCTTTCAGGAATGGCATATGGATCTGTTTCAAATAGTCTAGCTCTTGTGTGAATATGACCTAGAGGCTTTTCTTTCATCACAGGTACTGGAAATTCAGGGACCTGAGATTTCTTTGCTAGCAAGTGTTGTTGAGGAAAGGAAATGAAAGGTCATAGTGGAAGGTCACTGGCACACGGCAGGGGAAAGGTATAATAATTTTGCGTCTAACATTTCTTGAACCCTCACACACTTCTGTAATTCCTGATTCTCCTTCATGAGCAGCCCAGAGAAGGCATCTTGGTGATTGTGGGAGCAGTTGCAATTATGATCACTTGTTATCACAATGAGGATTTTATCAATTTCCTGTAGATAAGTAAGCCATGCAGGGAAATGTTTAGAAGGGACTTTAGTACTCTGGATAGCAAAATGTAATGAGGCTTTATTTTCTTTGCATTTCATACTATGACTGAAAATGTTCTGAACGGGATGGTTTTGCATTTTTAAGTTTGCTCAAAAGGCCATATTGTCTTAATCTCACATTTGGACTGATAATTCAGTCTCCAGACCAGAGTCCATTTGTGTTTTGTCATCCCTGAGAAGGGTAAACAATTCACTCTGTCAGTGAAATGCATCTTTTCTGTGGGGTCTAGGAAAACCGAGTAGCACAGGCTAACCAAAAAAACCCCAAAAGAGCAGCACTTTAAAGTATTTTTTCATATAGAAAACTGAAAGTGGATAAGCTCTATGTATTGTGAGGTGTATCTGTAACTGAATTCAGTATAATTTAGCTTTATGCACGTCTGAGATTTACTTAACTAAATTGTTAACATTTATATATGCAAAACCCTTGATGCCTTCAGAAGCCAAATATTGGCTACAGCTGCATGTCATCGCGACCAAGACCGATTTCTCACCATGGGAGTTTTAAGTTCCAGTCACCAGAACCTCAGGTGTTAAGATCTTGTTTGCACGAAGTCAGACATTTGCACTCTAAGTACCTTCGAATGAGATCCCACTGTTTCAGCCTCTGGTATTTATGTGCATGTTTGCACATGAATGGGCTTACATAAACTGGCATTTGTGTGCTTCATTGCTTCACTTTTCTTAGGTAAATGCTTGTGAAAAAATATGCGTGCTTCTGGGAAGAGCCCCAAGAACTTTTTATCAGGGCTAAACTATTTCAGGGATCCTTGGGGGTCTCTCGAGTTCGTTTGCCTGTGGTTTGCTGTCCTTCAAACGACAATAGCTAAAGGGCAAGCTGTGTAGAAAAATAAGGTCATTTTTCCTGGTGCTTACTGGAGAGGCATAGTTTGTGTTTTTGACTCAGTGTTGCACAGTTGTTTTAATGAAGAAACATATGGCATAGTTGCACTGGTCTAGATGTTCTTTTCTGCTTACTCATCCCAGAGGGCTTAGTCTGTTGTGATTTTTTTTTCCCTGAAAGTATAAACAGTGTCTAACCATTGCGGAGACTTTGTCCCTGATCAGATATGCTGATGTTAATGTTTCCTGGAGGAATGAGTAAGAGCACTTTAAGAAAAAAGTGTTTTTATAGTGAGGAAAGATTGTAGATTAAAATTTACACAAGTTATTGCTGTGTGTTTCCCTGGAATAAGTATGAAGGGTGGATGGGTGAAAAGATGTTATGAAAAACTCCAAGAATAAATGAGATAACAGTATGATGTTCCTTTATTGTTCTTGGTATTTAACTGTATTGGTCTGATTCATAACGTGTTTGGGTTGTTCTCTTCCCCAAAAGGTAACTAATTTTGAGCTGTGTAAACTTTTTAAGGTCAAAAATCTTGCCTGAAATATGTGGCAGGAAAGGAGGAACCTATATTTCCTTTCCCCGTCCTCCACCCCCCTGCCCCAGTTATAATCCCTAAAGCATATTACTCTATATATTTCCCACTGCTTGAGTATTCTGCCTTTAAACATGTTATTTTAGATCTAAAGCAATTAAGGGGAGAGATGGTAATCTGTGAGTTTTGGTGTTTGTTTTTATTTACAAGTGTGTACCCTCCATGATATTCTGTAGCATTTCTCGACAATTTCTCTGCAGAAAATATTGAAGGAAATGTGAAATAAAATGTAAAATTTATTGAACTGCTGTAGCTGAAAACCCTATAGTAGTACAGCATCTCTTGTTTCTTGCTTTCCTAAGGTGGATAACAATTCAGGATGGTTTTAAGTTCAATATTCTGTGTTTAAATCAGCAAAACTCTTTCAGTTTTTCATGTCTTTTGGTTAAATTCTGAAAGTCTCTGTGCTGAGGTCAGACTGCACTATCTGAGGACATGGGAGGGAGAAGTAAATGAGATGGGAAGGGTTAAGCATGAAAAATAACCGTAACAATGTGACCTTTCCTGCTGGTGAGCTGTATACTATCATTTGTTTTGCAAATGGTTTTGCTTGTCCAAGCTATGTACGTACAGTTGTTAGTTTTGAAATGGAATTGAGGCACTGTTACATAGTTTTGTTTGTCTTTGCTCACTTTGTGGAGCTGAACTTCCTTCAGAAAGATGCTGTGATTCCTCCAGAGTACATAAAAACTGCAAGAACAGCAGCTGGGCCGGGAGATGGTGAAGGAACATCCACAAGATTGGGATTCTAGATGAAATTCAGCATTTTAACTTCACAGGGGCAGGTCTGTTATCTTGCCTGAGGCAAAGGGCAGGGTGTCTGCTGGCTGCCTTGGGCCTCATTAGGTCCAGGGTGGTCAGTGCATCAGGCTGTATTTTGTGTGGTTTAAATTAATATGTATTAACTGGTGCACAGGCACTCAGCCCTGCCACTATTTAGGATTAAGATTTGGGAGCGTAGCTATTAGTAATTGCTTAGCTACAGTGACACAAGTGGTGTAGCCAGAAAGGCTGTCCATCACACAGGATGAGTGCTATGCCCTTGGGAATGCATGGGAAGAGGTGAAGCTGTGATGCTTTCTCTCTAGTTAGGAAGCGCTCTAGTCATCAGACTTCTGGATTATTTAGTGTGAAGTGCTGGTTTTGTAGAGGACTGGGCATGAAGAAGTAACCAAAAATTGCCTGGGGGATTCATATATAATGCTGATGTAACTCATTGCTGAGCCAAAAAGGAGTGCACACCAGTACTGTGAAAGCATTACTGGTGAGTGGTAAGTGCTTAGAGGTGGAGGCTGATTTAAATACCTCCTCTACATTGTCATCCCGTGACTAAAATGCCTCTTTCCTGCTCAGTGTAATTTATATCTATGGAAATTTCCATAGAGCCACAAATGCCTTTAAGGTACCATTCTTGGAGGTACTTAGAAAACCAGCATGGAGAGAAAAATCCCTGCACCAGAGATCTTCAAATCTGAGGGGACCAGTGAGGCAAGGAAGACAGGGTCCCGAGCCCCATCATCCTTCCACACCTTGGGTACCTCCCAATGTGGCTGCAGAACCTTCTTCCTTCCCACAGTCACAGGAACCTGCTGCTCCCCATGCAGCACACCCCCTCAATTTCTGAATGTAGTCTCCAGACTAACCTTCAGGACCTTTCTCAGCACCCTCAGAAGATCTGCAGACCTGGTGCTAAAGCAAAAGCTGCTGTTGGGAGTTGTTGGGCCTGGTCACCATTTCTCAGTCCTGCTGCTAAGACTGTTTCTCCTGCCACTTGCCCTGATGACTTTTGGTGCACCCAGGAGGCTCTTGTGGCCATGGAGAGGGAAGATGAGCCCCTGTGGCTTTCTGGGGCACAGGCTTTCTAAGAAGAGGTGTGATGTGGTGAGGGTGCTGTTGTTCACTTCATCACTCTCTCCCTGCTGCTTTTCGGGCGGTCCCTGTTGTGCCCGCGGTCCCTCCCGTGCCAGTGCGTGCCGGTCCCCCCTGGCCAGAGCAGTGCCCAGCTGGGCCGTGCAGCTGGAGTGGTGGGGGCAGGATGTGGGGGCAGCCCCCGTGCCAGCTGCGCCCTCACACAGGAAGGTCTCCACAGGCTGTTCCCACATCTGCTGGAGAGGTGACGTGTGTGCCGGTTCACCAGTGGCACAGTGTGGCTTGCTGCCCTTACAGCTGCGCCGGAGCCGTGGGGCTCCGGCCTGTCCTCCCCCCCAGCCCCCGTGGGAGCGCGAGCGTGCCTGGGGATGCTCACGAGGTGGTGACTGTCTCCTGCTCTGCTCAGTGTGGGAACAGCATCAGGCAGCACAGAAGGGACATTCTTCAGGTCGGCAAAACACAGATTGTGCCAAAAACCAGAGAGAAGGCAGGAGGTGTAGTAGGATGGTAGAGGCTGCAGTCCCTTGCTTTGAGGAGTGCCATCATCGTTTCCTATTGCTCTTCCTGTGGCCCTGATGGCTCTAAACGATATTCCGTCTTCCATCTTTAAAGTTGCTTGAGCGTGTATTGCCATGTCTCCGGCTCTTCAGCCACATACTCAGTGAGCTTCCCTTGCAGTGCTCCCAGCAACATGACTGATATCTTTTCAGCAGAAGGTAGTTTGTGCTAGGGGAGTATTTCTTACATGTGACATGGTCATCAGTTAACATCTGACATCAACACTGCTGAAAGAAAATGGATCCCACCTATTGTGCAGCAGGTATAATGGGGCTTCTCAAACAGCACAGTTTGGGAATAACCCAACTCCTTATTTAACACTCTTTTTCTATGCCAAACCCAAGCTGCTCAGGCAGTTTTATTCTTTTCCCATGTCTGGGAGGCAGTACAGTGTTTAAAGATTTCAGTAAAGCTACATGTTGATTTTAAATAACACCTGTGTCTTGAGGCTGGTTGTGGGGGATCACTGTCTGTCATTAGTCAGGTATCTTGTTCAAGCTTCCTAACCAGTTTGTTGACAAAAAATACCAGTGTTTTGGAAGAAATTGGACACCTTTTTGCTCTATTTCTTTAACAGATTAGTTTGCTTTTCTTCGGCTCCTGTGTAAAAAGAGTCTGCCACCCTAGAACTGAGCTCCTGTTTGAAATAACTAGCATGTACCTATGAAGTAGTCATGAAAGGATTCAGGCTTTTTCTTTGCTCTTTAATTATTCCTAATTAAACATCAGAGGATCATTTGAGATAGTTGAAAGCTAACATGCTTTTTCTGCACAGAATTCTTCAGATCATCCGCTCTCAGTTATTTTCCTGCCAAGGTACTGCTGATGAGGGCTTAGGTTTATTTCCTACGAAGGTGGGAAACAAAAACACTTTCAGATGTCTGGTTACTCTGGGTGGTTGTAGGCTCTGGCTAATAGTCAGGCGCACATGCTGTGGTGGTAGCACCCATCAGACTGGTGCTGTAACCCACCATGGACTCTGCCCCAGTCCTTCCTCATTTGTTTCCTGCCGCCAGGCTCCACCTGATATGGAGGATGCTGCTGCTTGGTGACAGGTGTTTTTGTTCCAGGAGTGGGAAAGAGCAGGAGGTGAAAAGCCTTTTTTGTCTTCTCACCAGTGGTGTTCCTCCTTTCCCCAAGGAATGTGCTGGAGGTTAACCAGGCAGAGACCATACAGAGGTAGTGTTGGCTACTGCTGTGCAATCATAAATCTGTCTTCTGACATATTCATCCGTTCTCTGTGGAGTGGCTGAGGACAGGAGGCATAGTAATTGGTACCACTTATTTCCCTAAAGCCCCACTGATGTTCTTGGTGATCAGTGAAGAACTTAAAACTCCTGTCATAGCCTGGGATGTATTGTAGCAGGAATGTGTTTCTATGTTCAACTTAGAGCTTTAAGAGGAAATGGATTGCCTGGATTTGTTCAGCAGGTGGTCTTGGCAGCTCCTCAGGCATGTAGAGGATCAGAAACAAGCCTTGCTTGTATGTGATGTTAAAGGAAAAAAAAAAACCAACCTCAGAATGAACAAATTAAAGTCAAGATTGTTTAGATTGCGATTTCAAATTTATCAGAGTTGTTGGAGGGTAGACTATGTTGCCTTTTGTGGCATTGTTCCATGACTGAGTGTGTTCCCTTGTAAGTCTCTTGGTGCATCTCTCTGTTGATGCATGATAAAAAGCTCTGGGGAGCACTGGTGGGTTTTTTATTGCAGCCTGGGATGGCTCTGTAATGAATCTCCAAGTAGGAATTTCCATGCCTCACCTCAACCTTCTGTCTCGTGCCATGGGTTATCTGTATGTGTGTGGTTGATGGTTTAGATGGGCCAAGGAACCAGGAATCTCCTAGTCCCCAGGGAGGTCCTAGACATGTTGTACACAGGCGTGCAGGGAATCGATGACTCCATGTGGGAGTGTGCTCAGCACAGCACAAATTCCCTGCTGCCTGCAGACAAGCATTTGCTCACTGGACCATCTTAAGCCCCCACTTTGGAACATATAGAGCGTATTTGTGACCCTACCAAAGCAGTTAATAAGATTTTACTTTCATTTAAGCATGCTCACAAAGCGGAAGGCACTGTGACTCCCTTACAGGAACATACAGCCTTGAGCTCCTGTAAATTACAGGGGTTATTGTACTAAAATGGCTGTCTGCCTTTAGGGTTTAGCAGAAAAATTCTATAATGCCTTTTTTTTTTTTTTCTTTTTGCTATTACTTGCAAACAGGAAATGAATAAGCAAAGAAAGACCATTATAACTGTGGTTTCAGAGGCTGTTCATCTTGAAACAAAGGGATTTCTTCACATTCAACCTCATTAGTCTGATTAGTGGGCTTGTAAAATCAAGCATGAAAATGAAACATGACATAGACATGAATTGATTGTACTAAAATCTACACAAACTGCTGCTTGGAAATGAAAGGATGACAGGCATCTTCTCTGAGCTGTTTAAAAAGTTAAGTTTTCAAAGTAGCTCATTTTTTTAGAACATGTAAATTACATTTCTGCAGCTCTTAAGAGGAGACACTAAGAAGCTGAAAAATCCAAACGAGCTTGTCAGGTGATTTGGTTGGTTGGTTGGTTGGTTGTGGTTTTTTTTTAATACAGCAGAGAAATGTGGGGATGCAATAAGTTATCAGTAGAAAGATATGTTGGGCAGGAACATGTTATAACTGCGTAGAAATTGATGATGGGCTACTAGTTGTTTCCATTTAAAAATCTGAGGCATTATTTTTAGAAAGGCCTCTTTGTATCCTGCTGACTTCTGCCTTCAAATACTCTGTCTTGTTGCCTTGGTTATTACAAAAATACATGTTTGTTTGGATCTTGATGGGAGATCCTGATGGGGGCCGATTTTACCCTTTCAGCATTAGTTCACTTACTGGCACTGTGTGGTACAGGTGCAGCAGTCTCCTGTTTCTAGTGTAGCTGTACAGCTACAACAGATTATCTTTAAAATTGGGGTTTGAATGCCTAGTTTTCTTAACAGAGGTTAGTCCCACAAGCCCCTATCTTTTTGGGTATGAACCGATTTATTTCTGTGTGCGTCTCATGCTGTCAAAACTAACGTCTGTCCAACTGCAGTGTGAGCGCTGCATGTGACTGTGTGACTGTCCAAGTCCTTTTTCTTCTGTAGCTCACTTAAAAGAAAAAAAAAAAAGAAGAACAAATAATTTGAATGCATGTTTCAGTGTATTTCGAAGAAGTATTTTGAAATAGTGCTTTCAAAGATTAGTCACACTAGTTCAGTTAAGATCCCAGAACTCCTTTTGTAATTGTAGGGTCTGCATTTCCAGTAAGAGCATCTGGAAAAGGATTTCTAAATGATGTTGGATGTTGTGGAAAAGTGAGCTGGAGGTGTTCACTCAGGAGAAGAATTTGGCATCTTGGTAGTGAGGAAGGGAAGGCAATGGGGGGGTTCCTGCAAATTGGAGAGGAATGTGATCACTGTGAAATACTGGGAGTGAGGGGCTGAGTACAAGTGTGTTTGGGGGACCCTGCAGCGCTGCTTTCAGCCCTAGCAAGTTGCTGCCATTATGGTTTGGTCATGGGGAAGAACAGGGTAGGATACTGGTGTAGGAGGTCTGCTAAGTTGTTGCCCTTTGGGCAGTGAATCTTGGGGGTTTGGTGTGAAAGTAGAATGTATGGGGTATGGAAAGCTTCCTGGGGCAACTTCCTGTTAGGCAACTTTTGCCATGAATGTTGTTGCCCTGTAATACACATCCACAAAGTATTTCCATGGACCCTGGAAGTAATGCATTGGCAGGATTATTTACCCCGTTGCTCCATAAGTAAGTGAACTGTGCATTACCCACTTTAAACCTAAGTAGATGGGTGTTGCAGAGGTGACCTGTGCTGGTGACAGCACACGGAATGTGTGCAGCTTGTGCAGTCACTGTCCTTCTGGCACGACTCGAGGAGCAGCCGTGTCTGCTGGGCACAGCCACTGCCTGTCATGCAGCATGCTGGTGCTCCCTTGCCAGGATCAGGAATGCCTACAGAGAGCAGGAGCTCCTGCCATACACTGCAGAAGACCTATTTTTC
Organism: Picathartes gymnocephalus; assembly: GCA_013390045.1. Taxonomy (NCBI): domain Eukaryota; kingdom Metazoa; phylum Chordata; class Aves; order Passeriformes; family Picathartidae; genus Picathartes; species Picathartes gymnocephalus. Next base: position 102,531 of record WEKY01062288.1, read on the forward strand.
AGGGTCTTGTGGATGGTTACCCCTTAGCAGCCACTTTGTACCGTAGCTTTTGTAGGTACATGGGATTTATTTCCGAGGCTTGAGTCAGGACATGATTTTGCCTATGAGAATCAAAATAGTCTTTGAGATGTTTCCATGGAAAGGGGAGACTGTATGCGAAAAAGGAAAGGGAGAGGAAGGAAAATCACTTCTCTGAGCAGGTTTTGAGACAAGTGTTTTGAGTATAACCATCATGGCAGTCTGCCACCCGGAGGCACCTGTTGTGGCTCTTGAGTGCTGGGCACGGGCACTTTTCACTCTGTTTATTATTTTCAGCATAGGTTTGTGAAATTTGTGTAATTTAGCTAGGTGTGTATTTCTAACACAAACCTCAGTGCAAACAAACCCTGCCCAGCAGGGACTGTTGCAGAAAGAAGAATGAGAGTACTGTTGACTGGAATATTCCCTGTTCCCTCTCTTTTCAATGAGTTCCAGATACTTCATGGGTTCCTGGTTCCTCTGCTGGTTAACCAGACAAATATTTTAGCGACTTTAAGAGGATTTCTTCTTTGTTTTGAATGAGGGGAGGGAGAATGTTTAAGGGGGGAGTTTGAAGAATTCCCTCTAAAAATGAAAGTACAAGTTAAAGTGTTTGTTAGGTATATTAAGATACAATTGATGGTTAAAATAGCCAGGTTTATGTCCACTTTTCAGAGTGCTTGGGTGGCTCTTTGCTGTGTGTCTGGGAAGGCAAAAAGGGGTTCTGGATAAAAGCAACCCCACTGTGTAGTTGTTCAAGGTGTTGCCTGTCATTAAACAATCTCTTCTGCAGAAGAGAGGTCTTGAGAGGGAAGAGGGAAGTTCACCAAAAATTATTCAGTGTTGGTGTCACTTTTATCTTTGAGATTTCTGTGGTGATCAGAATGGCCCTGAAATAGATCATACTGTGCACTCCAAAAACTGACTAAAGATTAAAATTGAAGTTGTGAACAAAAAGCTGTGTTAGAAGGTGTAAATATGTTAAAAAATAGCATCTCTGCAGCTGAGCAAGGCACAGGAAAACCCATCATGGTGTTTGCAGCTGAAGTTGAAAGAAAGAAGAGCAACCTGTTTTCCCAGTAAACTTCCATTGGTATGATTTCTGTGAACTCCAGTGTGTTCTAGGGGCTGCAGTTAAGGACAGCACTATCTGTGTTAGCAGTAAAGTGATAGACACAATTAGTATTGCCTGCTCTTCCAGGAAAAAAGCCAATGGATGTCATGCGATGGATCTAAAAATGGATGGTGACGACACCCATTTTATGCTTCGTTTGATCCAGTATGATACTGTTATGGTGCTGCTGTGTGGAGGAGGGGCTGAACTAAAATAATATATATTTGTATTGATCATAAGGCTCATTATATGAGGCAACTTTTGGAGTTTGCCACTTAGAAGTTTGCACAACTTCTGCTACAAAATAATTCTGGGGAGCTGTGTGCTTTGGTCTGGGGGTTTGACAGTTGCGGGTTTTTTGTATTTGTGCTTCCCCCTTCTATCTTGAATTTGGTGTTTACCAACATCTTGAGAAAAAGAGAGCAAGACTTTCAAGCTGCTGAGTTTGTTTGATGTTCTTTTCCCACTAGAGAATATAAAATATATTTCAGTTGCATAAACAATTGTAACTGGGAAAATGCATTCCTGCCAATGTCTTTAAAAAGAGCTTTGTTTTGGAAAATTCTCCTGAATTGGAGTTGTTATCACTTTACTGTGATTCTCTCCAGTGGACATATTGAGTGGGTTTTAGTTTGCCTGCGTGAGCCTTAACCTTTGATATTTCTGACTTACTGGTCATAACTAGACAGAGAGAGATCCCCATTGATCAGTCTCCTCTGGGGCATCCCGAATGGGCAGCCAAACCCTGTAGTGAATGTATAAGGACTGCCCAGGGCTGAAAATACTCGTGGATAAGCTGGACTTGGAAATCACACCCTTTGTGAGCTTGTTGGTTTCTGTCAAGTATGTAGAAGCATTTGGCAGCTGTCTAACAAGTGTGTGCACCTCTCTCTGTCTCAGGCTTGATTCTTGTCCTGAACAAGCCAGTACTTGTATGGGAAGAAGGTTTGGGGAGCCACAAATAATGGATTCTCTTCCCACTAGTGTTAATTCTGTGTTGCTGATAGGACTAAAAGAACAAACCCATCTTGCTCCTCTTATGGCTGGGTAATTTTTCTGGCTTTACAGACCAGAGTTCAGCCATCTGGGGAACTTGCTCCACTCTGCTCTCATTTCCAAAACTGCAGGATAAATTATGTGCACATCTGAAATTTGTTGGGATTTTTCTTGAAGCACTGTGTCAAGGGGCTGATAGAAGAGACACAATATTTTCTGTGAGCCAGCAGAACCTTTTTCATTCATAGCCCACCACTGCTTGCTTGAATAGCAAATGGAAACAGGCCTCTAACAGCTGAGGAAAATGTCTGAAATGGCTGGGGGTGGTATTGCAGCTCTTGGGAGGGTGCACTAACTTCTTGTGAGTTGGAGCATTAAATCTGCTTTCATGTCAGGGGCTGTGACCCGTTATGCCCAGTGGTTAGAATGGGAGTGGGGTTTGGACATTTTTAACATGAGCTCAACCCAAGAACCAGAGAAGCTGAGGTTTGGGTCAAAATGGTTGGGAGTCTGGCTGACAATCATATCAAACAGGCAGCCAAGGCAAGGACATGATAAGAAAGAACCCACACGGCAAGTCCCCAAATCCTCACAGAAAACTGCAGTGAGGGCTGTGTAGAGATGGGACAGATTGGAGCAGGTTTGTCAGGAGGGGAAGGTTAGCTGGGCAAGGGGAGGGCAGCATGAGGCAGAAATCAGAATGATGAAACCATAGACCTAGGGACTGGGGGCTGGTGGAAGGAATGGCATCGGGGTTAGGGGAAAGGACACTTAAGACTAAGCAATTGTCTGCAGTTGCTTGCTGCAACTAAGAAACATATTCAGCTGTAGAGAGACTAGAGGACACTCAGTGTTTGATGCATGAACAAGCCATCAAGATGGTGGTGCTGTGCTGCTGTGGTTTATCTAGGACCTTTGGTCCTGAACTATGCACTGGAGGGTGACACCAGTAAGCCTGGAGGAGGCAATGCTTGAGGGAGTTTTCTTCTGGTTTGCCTTTGCCAGTGCTGTGGGGAGACAGCTTCAGTCCCTAGAGGCAGTGTCAGTCCTTCAAAGATCAACAGCCAGACATGAAATATTAAAATATGCCTGGTGGGGAAAAGCCACTCTGGTTTCTGGTGCTAGTGCCTTTGAGGATCTAGCTTGCCAGCTTTATCTGTAATTCCAAGACCTAAACGCAGACTTTTCAAGTGAGGAGTTTGGGGGATTTTTTTTTTTTTCCTTTTCCAGTGGAGCTAAAAGGAGTTGGTTTTTTTGAGATGCAACCCAAGTGCAGTTAAGATGCAGAAATTTCCACATCAGATAGTGCACAAGGTGTGACACAGCTCCAGCTGTCTCCAGCATGTCAAGGGCTGGTGTTGGTTGGCTTGCAGGTAGTCCTTGGAAGCCAGGCTCATGAACGTGCTGCTGTTCCCTAATGAGACATCCTAACCCCATTCCTAACTGGGAGACATGAATGAAGAGAATTAAGTAACTCCTTCATACTGGAATTTAGTACTTCTTCAAGGAAAATGTTCCATGTGAGACCTGTGGCACATTACAAGCTTCCAAAACTTCTGGCTGGCTTTCAGACAAACAATAACAACAAAAAACCAGTAGCTAGGGTTTTTCTCACTTGTAAAAGATTTTGGTTATTCAAATGCATTTTGAATGCAAACACCCAAACTGCGGTACCTCCCAATTACTGGAGCCTTCTGATGGTGCTTTTGTTGTATCAGTTAACTAAGGAAACATCAATGAACTGGGTCTGGAGCAGCAAGAATCCACGCCTGCCTCCCCCGTGGGCAAGGGTGGGCTCAGATGCAGGAAACTAAAAGGCAGCCTTTGTGCTGGGTGTTGGTTTGTGCTAAGAGAGCAGGAGAGGGATGTGTGACAGACCTTGTCCTAATAAAATACTGTTAAGCACTTGCTTTTTTTCTTAGAAATTATTTCTTCCTCCCTAGGGAAGCCTATAATTAGGAATTGGAGCAGAAAGAAAAAATAAGTTGTTTATTTAGATGTAGAGGAATACTTCCAGTTCTCCACTGTTGCTCTTAAAAAAAATTTTAAAAAATACACACGCACACACACACACACACACATGCATATGTGGCATGTTTGTGAATAGCTTATAAAGCTCCTCAGGTAGAAGTAACAGATAAAACCTTTAACACCTACAACTGGAGCATCTGTGTTAATTTTCCTGTGTTCTGCTTGGTACTCCAAGTGAGTGTGATGAATCACGTAGTGTCTGCAGATCTCAGTATGGCTTAGGAGCCTGTGACTCCAGTGAAAGACAGTTGGACTTTGTTATCTGAGTTTTCTGAGCTTTCTTGTATTTTTATTAGTAATCATGTTATACTTTCCTATTGTATTTTGTTATAAGCATTTCTTTGATAAACATCATGAATCTTACCTGAGTGGAATCTGTGTTCTAGGAAAAATGGTTGCTTGATCATTTTAAAAAGATGATAGACTTGATAATCAGCCAGAGACTGAGACCAGCCCAAGTCATGAGAGCTTGGCAAAACAGGCCAGTTTTTCAGCAGAATGTAATGAGTGTTGAACAACATCATTGGGATCAGTGCTATGCTGTTAGAGATACAAAGTCTGATGCCAAGAAATGGTGCTCTTAGGCAGTGAAAGATGATGTATGCTGAATTTTAAGCACTTCTGCTGGCCTACCAGGAAGAAAAAAAAATGAAAAAGCCGCAATAATCCCTGTTCAGCAGCTATTAATATGTAGGTTGCATCATGTTTCTGACCACGGTTTGGGTCTTTGGGGGATGTAAATTATGCTGTTGGAGTTCAGCTGTCCAAGATGTTCATATATGTAAGGAAAACCCACTAAAACTCACTAGCATGAGAAGTGCTTAGCTGTAGAGGGGGAAAGAAAAAAGGCAGCTCAAGGCACTACCAGTATGTTCCTTGAGCTCTTTCAACATGGGAATGGTGAATGCAGGACCCTCTTAAGTATGAGAATGTGAGCAATCAGCTGTTCGGACACCCCAAAAAATAATGCCTGACAGCATTATTTTATATTAACAGTTAGCTATTACAATCTTTAAAAGATAGAAGTTGATCTTAACAGGTTAATCTGTTTCAGAGATTGTTTTTTGGTTTTTTTCCAATACTCAGTTGGATTAGGATCTGCTATGCTGAGTTAGTCTTTGTCCAAGTGTCCCCACAACTGATGAGATACTTTAAAAAGGAGGGTTTTGTATGGTTAATGTTAATTACAATAGATTTAGAAGCAAGGATTTGGTTTCTACTCCTACTGAGTGTCCAGCCTAAGAAAGGGGGTAATGGTACCTTTTGCAGGCTCTTCAGAGGATTTGCTCTGTTTGAGCAGTTCCCTGGTGCTTGTGTGGCACTGCATGTTTCAAAGGCAGTTATCAGAAGGGTCAAGCATTAACAGCTTCCAGAGTGCTGAAGTTTAGGTGCATGTTTGGAAATTAATTTTTTAATGTGTCTGTCCTCCTACTATGTGATCGGTGTAATTACACAGGCAAAACTGGCTTTTTTTTTTTTTTTTTGGTAAGGGTTGCATTACAAAAGGCACCCTCAGCTCCTCAGATAGAAACACAGTTTTGAAATGGAAGCAGCAGTCTGAGCCACAGGACAAGTTCCAGAAGAGAAGTGGTCTGCAGGGCGTTAATTCTTCATTTGAGGAAAGATGGGTAAACTCTAAAGCAGTTGATAGTATAAACCTTTGGCAGGCTTCTTCCCAGCTCTCAAACACGGGTAACATTTGATTGTTCTTTCAGTCTTCAAAGATCAATGCAAACCTTTATTTTATATAAATAATTTAATAAATACTTTTGCTTTACAATGATACAACAAATAACAAATTCATAGCAAATGAGTCACAAAGAATTTAGGATCAGTATACTTTAATAAGGTATCAGTGTCAAAATACATTTCCTTATCAAGTTAAAGTTCCCATACAGTTATAATATTGTCAATAGGAATTCAGCAATATAGATTATGAAATAATTATGATAAAAAGTATGATTAATATTAAGACATGGAATATTTTTTCAGAGTGTTTTAGTAAACTGTTAGGGTATAACATTTTTAATGCTGCAACTACACAAATAAGAAACAGAAGAGCAGTATTCAAGTGTCTTTAATCCTTGAAGCCTTAAGTCTGTGCCACTGCAAATTTGTCAAATCTGGATGGCCAATTTTCATTGGATGTTGATGCTTATAATGCATTTTTCCACACAGTAATAACTTTACTTTAGGACTGGATTATTTTTGGAAATAAACTCTTGAAAGATTGCCTACAATAGGGAGTATATTTTTTTTACATCATGTACCCATAACAAAAGGTCTTCAGCTTTTCTAAGTATGTGTGGTTAAGACTCGCTTAACGCAGCAAACTCTGAAGTGCTCTGTGAACCCAAGGCTCTCTCTATGCAAGTGTCAGTGCATAATATAAAGCAATTTTATACACCAGGCTTCAGCAGACTCAGAAGTCTCAAAAATATATTTTTGTTCTAAGTTTCTGGGCCAGGTTTTTACCTTTAGTACTTTGCCACTGTTTCATTTTCTTCAATGAATCTACAGTGATTTATACCAGTGGAGGAAACAAGATGATAGACCCCAACATAGATCTAAGTCTATATGTATTTTAAAGTCAGAACTGCTCACCTGCCTTTTATTGTAATATTTTTTGCTGTTTAGAGATGTTGTAATTCAAACTTTCAAAACCCTTTGAAAGCATTCAAAGCCCTATTTTACAAAAATGTGCATGACAATTAATGATAGTTTGAAAGGAGCTCTGAAAATGTCAGGCTGCCTTTTAATGACTTTTTTAGCTACTGATTAATGTAAGGCAAGTAAAAATGAAAGACCTCCCAGCTGGCTATTCATCTCACTATGCGATCCCTAATTCTTTTTGTTTAATTATAACTGAGTTAGCCTAATACACTGGGAAATGCTACTTTAAGATTTGTTGATTCAATATTGCAATTATATTGCTAGCTTGCATATAAAATGAAAAAGGGTAACATTAATCAGAGGTGTTAGTACTGGCCACTGCTCCGATTCCTGAAATATCAGCAACATCATAACAAATACTACAAGTTTCTAGCAGAAACAGCTCTTAAAGTAGTTGTGTCATAGTTATAGCAAAAGTACCAAGAGATGATTAACAACTGACCCAGAGAGAGACAATAATTAAAAAAAAAAATCTGCTTTGTGTAAAAAATAAAGGCAAAAACAAAGAACAAAACAAGAAACCTCAACACAAATGAAAACACAGGTCTAAATCCTCCACTGGGGCAAATCTGTAAGACTCCCTCGGCTGTAGAGTTAAGTCAGGTTAAGGCAGCTGAGAATGTGGCTTGCTTCTGAGGAAAAAAGCTTAAAACGTGCAACTTTCACAGATACCCACAAACATTTCATTTCACCATTCACATTTCTTTCAACAAAGTGTATAAAAATGAAGGAAAGGGATGGGAGGCAGAAGGCTGGGATTTTTCCTTAGTATGCTTTTCCAAAAGTTATTAAAGTTACAATAAAATAAATGCTGGAAAACAGAAAGACTCAAAGGATTTTAATTTGGCAGATCAACAAAAAACTGTGGTTGGAGATCAAATTTGTTTCATTCATCTTTGGCAATAAAAATGTATCTTTGCAGTACTGCAGCCAAAGTATCACATGATGAGGCATTTATACCACAGCTTTTTATTACCATGAAATTTGAAAAAAAAAAAAATTCAGAATATAAATTACAGGTAATGAGATAAGGGGAGGTAATCAAACTCTCTAAACACCAGTTTAATTGCAATATAGAAAATACAGTAGATGTATTTCTTTAATATGAATAATAAAGTGAGTAACTTCAAAAGGCCACTATTTGGTAATGTGGACAGGTTCAATATCTAAGTAAAATCCTGTAAAAGTGTACGGGTATTAGAAATTGTCTACTTGCAAAAATATACTTAAAAACTGAAGCTGTTTTGAACAGTATAGGCCACGAAATATTGCGGGATCGCTCAGGTCGCCTGGTCCAGTGCTCGGAGCAGTTCGCTGCCCTGCAGCAGCGTCGAGCTGCCCAACACAGGCACGTTCACCTCACAGTCATATCTTGTCAGCTCGGGCAACAAGTAGGGTTCAAAGGAGGGCCCCAGCAGGCGACTGGTCACACCTGGAACACAGCAGGGAAGTAAGTTATGGTGCTGAGACCAGAAAGGGCACTTGTTTCCTCCCACCTCTTCTGTTTACACCAGTTTCATTCTGGTTTTATGTCAATATTCCTCAAACCACCAGCAGTTCCAGGTGTCAGAGCAAACTGGTGCTCTGCCCCTCCTTAAACTGCTGCAAGGGTGTCAGACAAACATGCGCAGTTTTTCACCTCCACCCCCAAATTTAGCTTGTACTGGTGCAGATGAGGAAAGCTGTAGTAAAAGACGTGGTTTCTGAATTGACACCACTCCCCTCATGTATTAGAAAAGAACAGACACGTGTCCCCTTTAATTACTTATTTCAACATTTAGCAGGCACATGTTAAGACTCTAACCTACAAACTTCCGTATCAATGCTGCAACAAAGTTTTTTAGTACAATGTAATAATCAATTCCATCATAAGACAAGAGTATTGGTGGAGGATGACAGCACCTCCAAAGTGAAAAGGTGTTAGGTTTAACTGAAATGAAGGGTAAAAATATTTTTCTAACATATTACAAATGTAAACATTACAGTTTCACACTAAACAACAGAACTAATTTTTTGTGCTATATCTGGATCTTACTTTATCATCCTCTGTATTTTTTAATGTGGTTTTTTTTCATGGAATCAGTATTGGAACAAAATACCAACATTTTCCAATTTCTGTGTTTGACAGCTCTTACCTGATGCTTTATGAGCTGGCTGGACACTGTAGTCCTGACAATGGGAACTGTAAAACAGAGGGGGAAACGGTCCTGCTTTCAAATTCTCACCCGGACTGTCACAGGTGGGTTGATGCTGCTGCTGTTGCTGCAGTTGATTCATTGGTTGGCTCAGACCTCTCGAGTTACAGAAAAATTCATCTGTTATTTAAATAGTAGGAAAAAGGAAAAGTTAAATGAAGCCAGTGTAATAATCACAGTAGATAATACTGATCCTAAGCAAAGTGAACCTCGGTGTGATGGTGTTACAGCATAGGCAAATCTGCATCTTATCACAAAGGAAGTCTAGAAACAGCCCCAGCTCTAGCAGCAGTACTGCAGTCAAGATATGCTTGTGTAAGGAAACACAGTGTTGTAGAGAAACAGTACCCGTTGTTGCTCTGAGATATTCACACCTTGGATCAGCAGGAGGTAAACACAGCTCCCTTAGGCTGATTTCTGTTCCCTCCTAAGCAAGTGTGTGAATACATGTGAAACCACCTAAATGGTATTTATCAAATGTACCTTTAAATTGTTCAGCTCTTAGTGATATAACTTGATCTTTAATTTTAGCTTAGTGTAATATTTACAGAGCTTATTTACATTCCTTTTTGAAAGAGCTTTTTTCCCTATTCAACCTGTCTTGAAATGGTGTTTCAATACGTAACATTGCAAAACCACTTTCTTTCCTCTTACCAGTAAGAACACTTGTGCTGAGAGACTTCTTTTCTGTAACCAAGGAACAGTTTTCCCCCTTGAGAAATTTCATTCTCTTCCACATTAAGTGAGATGGGTTGATGACAGATGGATCTCCCTAGAATGACAAGGGAAGCAAAACTAACAATTACACTGATGACCATGGTGAGTACAAAGCTGTTAAGGGGATGCATTTCTTATGATTACCCCACTCAGCTGTTGCAAGGCTTGTTCTTCATAATCCAGTTGTCGCTTCAGTTTCAAACTGTTAGACAGGGCAAGTCTTGCTGGGTTTACATCTATGCCTCGTTGTCCAAAAGCATCCAGGGGCCTGTGAAGAGGAGAGTTTTGTGAGTGTACAGGGAGGCAGATCAAAATAATCTTGTTCATTTATACAAATTCTTCTTTCATTTGAAGACATTTAAGGTATCTGAGACAGATCTCAAACATCAAATGTTTTTATTCCCTGTTATTAGTCATCCCACCATCTTTAGAAACTTTTGACGTTTGGGATCAAAGACTTATAGAAGTTTAGCACAAACAGCCTCTAGGGATCTCCCGGCAGACAAAAAAATGCTGTGGAAAAGGAAGTCATGTAATTCTTAAGAATTGGATTTGAGAGCCATGCATGTCCCCTTGCTTTACATACTAAGTATGAACACACAAGTTGCTGACTGGGGACAAACCCTTTCTATCCAGATGCACATTCAGACACTGCCAACAAGAAATCCCAAAAACCAAATTGCACAGCTTCATGTTTTAAAATAACCACTGGTATTCTATGTACTTACTGAACATGTCAGTGTGAGCAACACTGAAAACTCAAGAGCTACAGAGAAGCTATGAGGCAACTTCTAGGATTGCATTCTCTGATCTACATCTCATCACATACTGTTCACATGAGTAAGAAAGCAAACGAAAGAGTTCTGGAAAAAGAGCCTGCAATTTAAGTCTTGGCAGTAGTATTTATTTATGCCAGCAATAATGTACATCCATTCCTCCCTCTTCCCCATTTTCTGTTGTGCAGAAAATATATGCAAGGTAAGAAAGTATGTGTGTGTCCCTGCTACAGCTGGACCAGTAAGTCTTTTTGGTACTGTTCTTAAATTGCAGGAAGGCAAACACACTTTGCAAAGTTACTGGTGTAATTTTAACTGGACCAGCAGGAAATTCATTTGCGTATCCTTACAGGCCATGAAAAATTAGCCCACTTCTGCTTCCTCCAGACTCACTGCCACTGGCAGAGCACCACATTAATTTCCCCAGAGCTGCAGTCTCATGCCTATCACAACAAATCGTTTCAGCTGAATTGAGAAAAATTATTTTCAGGATTACTTCTCATTTCCCTAAATATTTTCTGGGTAAATATACATAATTATACCACAGAAACACGTACCTTTTTTTATATATGGGCACCCTCTGAGAAGTTATTGGTGGCCCTGAGGGGGAACTTGATAAGGATCCTGAGTATTTATCCATGAGTCTCCATTTCGCAGGAACATATTCTAATGGAGGATCAGGTGGCCACTGGGTGTTTGGTCTTCCTCCCATTGAAGACAGGGGAGTGCTGGCTTGGTCATGGTATGGTGGCAGTGGTGACCTACCCATATTGTTGAAGAACACCGATGACAGGGACCCATGACTAGAGTTAATTTTTTCATTTGACAGCTGTGGGCAATATTTCTCTGGGAGGAACTGATTCTGTGAAGTAGGAGCAAGGGGTTGGAAGATGGTACTCATGCTACTTAGACTCTGCTGGGTATTTTGTGCACTTTCAGAGAGAGGACGTTCTTCTTGGCATATGGGGCTGAGCTGGAAATCTTCTCCATCCATAGGAATGTAAGGAGCCAAGGTTTCAAGGTCCAGTTCGTTAAAGTCAGTCTGTGCAAAGATAAAGTAAGTTCATAAAGAAACTGTAAGTTAGTAATAGTTGTGGCAATTAGAGTGATGTGGAATACTAATAGACACAAAGCTGAAAAATCACTGTATGCCAAATTTACCTAATGAAGCTGGCCAATACCTGTTTAAAGATGTCTTATGCTAGCATACATGTTCATCATATCTGCAGCAGCAAAATTAAGACAACAAACTGAAGGAAAAAACCTCCCAGAGGAGGAGGTTTGCTAAAGCAGCTTGCATGCAGCCTCCAGCACCACTGTGATCTGAAGTAGATGTTGTTTCACTAAGCTTTGAGTAACTTGTCTGTCAAGACTCTACAACATGTGGCATGTAGTTCAACCTCAGGCTTTTTCATGTTAAAATAGAAAACACAGCTTTCTCATAATCCAGCTACATTAAAAAAGGTGTCTAAAAAATGCAAAAGTTGAAAAAAATTTGCCAGGAGGACACTTATCACACTTAAATCTGTATTCCTTTTTCCCTTGGAAGACTAGTCATACCCACATTCACTTCTCTTGGCATTTGACCGGAGCTGAACAGAGCAGATAATCAATGATGGCCCCCTAGTCAGCTCATAACACAACTCTAGCACTTTTCTAACACTCGTTTTTCCCCCCAAAGCAGCTGAGGTGGTGGGACACACCTGAGCCACCAGATGCTGAATCTGACAATACTGAAGTTTGCACATGCAGAGTCTTGCAGTGAGTTTCACTCTGATCCACATTTGTCTCCTATCTGCCCACTCTTTCTCTTGCTTTCATTTCTATGTCCCAACTTAGATGAAATTTCTTCAGAACATGGATTTCAGCCTACCTAAGCCTGAAAATTGTGTTGGCAAATTGAAGCACCTAATTTGGGCCCCAGCACCGCAAACCTTCTGTAGGATTAATAGATGGAGACGAGTGTGAGGTCTGCGCTACCAATCAGCAGTGCCTGTTCCTTTCTCTTGACTATAAGCTCTTCAGCAAGGCATTTCAATTAAGTATCTAGAGTTAGGTAAGCTGAATCAGGCCCACACCTCCTATTCACTAGCTCACTTGCTGTAATGTTATAATAGTGGGTTTATTTATTTATAGGGGAAATTTCTACACTTACACCATGATTAGAATGCAGGAGATGGAGACTGTGTGTTACTTTATGTGCACGTAAATTTCAAGTCTCTCTGAAAACCTCCAAGAGGCAAAAGAGGAAGCATATATCTAAAATGAATTTTCATTTTGTAGTTAAAGGAGAAATGTGCTATGAGGGGTATTCCTCTCTCATTTGGTTGTTTTGCAAGAATTATTTTATTTATATTTTGTTCTGTAAAGGATGTTTACTCATTAGTCATTTGGCTGGATTTAAAAACAAATTGCTGCTGCTTATATTCCTTATCCAAATTCCTCCAATTTTTGCAAGCTCTCTGATGATCCTTTCTTCTTGGCAGTGCCACCACAGTAACACTCCAAACATTGTGCTTCAGAGAGTTAGGGACAGAGATTGACATGGCACCTTTTGGAAGTGCACTGTTTTGTTAATGTGCATCAAAGATTTGGTGTGCAATTTACATGCTATATCCCAATATCTGCACACACAACATGCAGCTGTACTGTCTACTAGCAGGAGACTGATCTTGGTGGCTTTTGGAAGAGATAGTTCATTACCTGGGAGGTGCACTGACTTTTTGATTCTGTGTCCATGGCAAAAAGTTTTTCAATCACCTCGATCTTAAGATCTTCATCCACAGAACTGTAATAATCTCCTGGGCTGCTGGGCTGCATGGAAATAACAATTTGTTATAAGCAGGAAGACAACCACAGTACTGGCTTATCATCATGTCATTTATACCATGCTCTTATTCAGTAACAGATCTTTCCTACACAAAGTGAATGGCCAGTGTCCTCAGAACCTAAAACTGTCCACTTCTACAATAAGCTTTTCCTTGACACAAGACTATCAGTACAAAACATAGGCACCCATTACAGGCACCTAGTTGTCATCCTATTTTAAATGTTTCTTGGCAACTTAGACCAGGTACAAGAAATGTACACCATTAAATACTTTTGTTAAGAAAGAAGATGCTTAGCAATACTTCCATGCTTTTCTAAAGACTGGATGCCCTCTGGTAAGAGTGGCTTCAGCTCTTGGGGGCAGTGCCATGGAAGCATGTTCATTTCTTCAGTGGGAAACTCCAAGGAGCTGCTCTCCAGAGCCTGACTTGGCTAAGCTTTCTAAAAGCTACAGCTTCTATTTAACAGAAGGAGGATGGGTCGGGGGGCAATGTTCCCAGTGGTCACATGATTTTACATTGGCTTTTCATATAAGGCTAACTCCATGAAAGGTGGTAGCATGTTCTCCTACTAGTTGTTTTTTATGTTACACTGATTACTGAGGGACAGCTGGGAGACAATGAAGACTGCAATGTGAAGCCAGGATCTTGCTCCCATTTGATAGTTTTGCTATTGATTCTTAAGGCATGATGCAGTATAGGAAGGATAGAGATAAGCTGGGCCTTGCTAATAAGCAGTGGGACAGGACTGCTAACACAAAAATAATTTCTACATATATTGATGGGATTTGCATACAAAACATAACATACTTTTAATGGTTTTTAAGCCCTTCTTACCGTGGAACAGCTACTGTTGCTGCTTGCACTTGGAGTACTGCTGCCAGTTGCAATCTGAGGCATTGTAAAGGATGGTATCGTCAGTGTTTCACCTTGGGCAGAGTGGCTTTTCACTTCCACTGGCCATGCTTTGTTTGGTGTCAAAACAGCATTGGGGAAGGCAGGGGCTTCCTCAAACTTCTGTGTTCCTGGATGGAGTTTTAACAATATTAATGAATGCTTTTAGCTGGTGCAGTGTTATGATATAACTGCAGCTATTCATTAAAAGTAAACACTGCTTCTAGTTGCCATGACAATAAGTTGGCATAGACTTAATGCACGTTATTTAGTCAGCAAGAAAGCCTGATTCTGCTCTCATTCACAGAAATTTTCCACTGGTGTGAGCATGTGGGCTCTTTTAGCCATTACTCCCAATTTGTACACATAGCAAACAGACCTTGTCTATTAAGTTTCTAAATATAGGGTCACATGTGGTTCTTTGTTGCACAAAAATAATTTATACAAATACTAACCAAAATCCAGGGAAATAATGGCATCACCAGGTGTTGGTGCGAGCTGAGCAAGTTCCTCTGGTTCTTCCTTTAGCTTAGTAAACAAGAAGTCACTCTTCTCTGTTGCAGGGATGCCGCTGTCATAGGCAGTGTTCATTGTCAGCAGGTGAGGCTTGAAGAGTGATTCTGTTTGGTCCATGGAGAACACAACATCGTTCTTCTCGATTTCACTAATGAGAGAATAAGTTTAAGGCATTTTGTACCGTAAAGATGAAAGATGTGGATAAAGTAGGCAGTACAAACTCTCTGAAGCTGGGGCTATAGGAGCATTTTGGCCTCTCAGTTGCATGCCAGGCTCTCGACAGGCAAGGCACAGTTCCAGCGTTGCTGAGCACCACCATCTCAGATGACGCAGAGAGTGTGGTCAGGACTTCTGTGGGAATACTCAGGGCTTTGTTGCTTTGCTTTTTAAAGGGATGTAGTCAAGGCTGTAATGACCCAGACCATCACTCAAATAAGTATTTCCTATTTTGGCCCCAACTAGGACCAAAAAAACTCGAGTTTTGCCAAATGAAGGCAAAACTTCTGATTGGTCCTGATTTTTAAGGCTGTAAAAAGCTTCTACTAGCAACATATGCTACAATTACTACTTAGTTTTATCTCTTGGTCACAGCATTAGAAAAACAGAACACATCAGCAGTTGTGTTACACAATAAAATCTTCAATGCAGACCTTAATACTCTGTTGTATGAGCACAGCCGCCTCTCTGCAGAGGAGAAAGACTGTGGTGTATTTCAACAGCACGTATGGGAACAGGCATGCCACATTTTTCATCGATGTCTAACATCAGTAAACAAGACTGAACAAACATGACTAAACAGATTTCGGAACAACAACGCTGAATAAATAGACCCTTGAAAAGTTCCTCCAAATATTGTGTTTCTCCAGCACGTGAATGCACACGTGTTCTGTGTGTCCCCTGAACCCACCTCAGCACGTAGTTGACGCAGACGATGCACTGGGGCTGCAGGTTTCGGGTATTGTAAATCACTGTTCCTTGGGTCTCCAGCCATACGTATCCCCCATGCTTGGCAAGCATACGGTACTGGCCCGTCACTACTTGACCTTTTGTACACACTGAGAAAAGGGGGCAGAGATATAAATAATGCAGCAGGACAGGAACATACAACATGTAACGCTTGTTTTAAATACACCCACTTCTGAGTTTTCGTTATGCAGAAGTGCACTAAGGCATTTGTGGACAAGGATGTGCTTAGCTTTGGGGAAATTCACCCATTTTAAACATGAAAGAGGCCATTCATTTGAGGCTTCTACTCAAGATTGAAAATTCGAATTCTGGCATTTGAGTTCTTGAGATTGTCTGAGTCTTCAGATCAGAATGTGGAGTTTTTAAAATTTAATATAGTATTTCAACTCCCAAAACAGTGCCTGCTGACTGCATGTCTCTTGAGTCCCTGTTGTAGAAAAGTCTCAGTTTGGGCTCCCAAAAGTGAATTTATTGAGGAAACTATTTACAGTTTCCTTATTTAGGCAATCAGTAAATATAACAATCAGGTGAGTTAAAAGCTATATTCACTAACGATTTTTTTTTTTTTTTAATCTTATGGTAGTAATATCGCTCTTAAAAAAATATCAAAATTAAGAATAGTAAACTGCTTTGTCTAGAAAAAAAAAGCTGAACTACTCTGTTTCTCCCTCTGGTTGAACTGTGTTGTTCCTCTGCAAGAGCATGGAACTAGCAGCCTAGAAGAAACGAAGACCCACATGATGAAATCAAATAATGTTTATTTAACTCTGTTTTTTGAACTGTCCTGTGTTTCTCAAACAATAAACTGACAATAGTACATCTTGGGTTTAAAGCTTCTAAATGTTTGAAGGGTGAAATCTGTAGCCGTGCTACCCCCCAATATTTTGCAATATTTGCAGAGAATGAGTTTTCAGTGTGGAGCTTTGAACTTCTGAGAAGTAAAGTTTTATGCTGTCCTGTCTGTTGTAAGTCAAAGCTGTCAGTGAAGGAAAAATAATGTCGATCAACGGCAAAAAAATTAGGGCTGGAGTAGACAAGCAGTACTTGCACTAATAGAGCTCGTACTTGTAAGCAGACATAGTCACACTGAATAGCAGCAGAAGTGGGAACTGGCTGAACTAAACCTTTGACCACACACTGGCAACCTTTCCTTTTAAACAGCCTTTACACCCAAAAGAAGTATGCCAACAAACTAATGCCCTAGAAATAATGCAATTTGACTCAGGAGGACTAGAAATTTGATACTATGGTCTTTTTACAGAAAAATTTGTTGTGAATGTGGCCATTAACAGAAGCTATTTATTGTCAGCTTCTCCTACATCGCCACCATACAAATGTACAAATCCAGGCCTGTGAAATACAACAACTGTTTTGCAGATAATTGTTGCTGTGTTTATCCTTCTTTTTCTGAAGTTTGTTTGTTTTCTTCCTAGGAGTATTTAATCATCCTTCATTTAATTTATTTAGACAAAGTAGAACATTACTTTTATTGATTAAATACTTCTGGTGGAACAAAATCAAAAGGCTTTCGTTTCTAAGTGTTTTAGTGACTGGACTGTTCTGCTCTGCTTGTGAAACATAATTACACTGCTTCCTAATCATCAGCTCATCAATAAGAGTCACAGTGTAGGCGCCTGTTACATTACAAAGAAGCTTTTTACTGCTTTAATCTTTTTTATTATTATTATTCAAAGCATGTCATGTTCTGATACAGTAAAGTACAGCAGAATCCCTCCATGGGGTAATCTCATAAATTACTAATACACTTGCAACTGCTGACTTTGTTATCAATGCTACATTTAAGGTTCTGCCTTCAGAGTGAACTTCTCACTTCTCTGTGTTTTTTTTACTTTTTATAAAGTACACATTACCTGTATCTGAACAGAACTAGTTACAAGGCAATGAAATAGGCTCCAATTATATTCCTTATCTTTGTGTGGAGAGAGGGGGAAGGCAGGGATGAATTTAACAGAACAGAAAACCACGATTCCCTTGGAAGGCTTGCTGAACTTCTGATAACTGGTGGGCACTGTCAGAATTGATGACTGCATTATTGCAAGGAGATATACCTATACATAGCATATTTCTAATAAAAATCATTGTTTAATAAATGCAAGTGTGTGCTGAACATGAATTTTGAGGTGGATATTTCCAAGTACAAAAGGACATGACTAGGTAAAATGAGTAAGTTCTGCATAGCCACATGCTTGGAAGAACAAGTAAGGTCTGTATAAGCTCTATGCCTGCTTGGTTACCCTGTGCATTACACAGCATCTCAATGGCACACACAATGGAATCCAGGCATTTCCTATTTAAAGGGTTTATGTGTGTTTTGTCAAGTCACAGCCTGCTGTCACTTTGTGGTTGTTCTCTGACTTGATAAGAAGCCTGGTGGTCCCCAAAGACATGGGAACTATTTATCTTAGAAAAACTAAAGGGGTCAAATTTGCTGGTGATTTAAACTGATGGTTCTGTTGTGAGAAACGGCATTTATGACAGCAATAGACTTTGGTCCTGTGCTTCCAACAGTAAAAAGATAATCTGTGCTGACCCTGTGCTATCATAAATCCTATGGAACAGTTTGATCCTAAACATTTATAACCTGTGCAGTGCCTTGAGGACTTTTGCCGGTGTAACATCGCCCCTATAAGACTTACTCTTGCCCTCATTCTGCTTCTTGATCAGACCTCATACCCTGCAGCAAGTTTGCAGGACATGGCCCTTTTCAGTGGGCACAAATGGCATCTAGACACACACCCTGCACTACGTAAGGTTAATTGAATTGCTGGAGTGAGGAGCAACATCTATTAATGCCTGGTCACAGTGGGTACTAGAAACTTTCCAGAAATCCTTACATGGACAAGTAACTCAGTGCTCCCATTTCATTAACTAGATAGGGATAACCAACAAGGGCTTGCTCATCCTCCCTTTCCCATTACCAAATGGATTGCCAGCTCCCATTTTATCCCCTCCCTGGTGGTGTCCCACTGTTAGAAATCCAAATCAATGATTCAAAAGCACCAGCGCAGTACCCACCCCGATTTCACAGAATAACTTTCAATAGCCCAGCACAGGATATGAATATCCTATCTATAAACATCACTTATTCATTTTTACTGGTAAAAACACTAAGATATTACCTAAGAAACAGTTTTAAAAATTACATTCCCAGATAACTCTCACTAAGTACGGGCTGATCTATTTTTTTCTTTTAAGCAGCTTGAAACAGGATGATTCATATCAACACTGTTACACAGCACATAACTTTCATCACTGCCAAAGATTTTTTCAAGAAACATTTCAACTTAAAACTGTCCTGAATCCTTGCCATTGGAGCTAACCTCTTAAGGTCAGACAGCTAATCTTTGCTGCAACATTTCTCTGGGAAGTACAGAAATACTTTCTGTAAGTCTGTTTGGTGGGCAATTCCCTGTAGATATGACCTAAGTAATGGGCTTTTTCCTGAAGACAGAGACCGTCATCACAGCAACTACAAGGTGTGTGGGGTTTGGGGTTTTTTTTGATCTTGTAGGTTCCAGTCTAGCTGCTTTGCTTTTTTCCTATAAAAAGAGCATCTGCAGAGGTTTTAGCGATGTGTTGCTGAGAACTCTCCAATAAACTGGTTTGAGGGCCGTAACAGCCAAGGGTGGGAAATGTCATTTTTACATTAAAGCACTACCTTATCTCCAGCCAAAGCACTAACTCTTAAGGACAGTGACTGAAGATTTAAATCCAATTATTTTAAGACATGTGACGTGAAAGAGATGGAAATTGTAACTGTGTGGCCTTCTGAAGAGAGGGATCTTGGATCTGCTCTCTGCTCCCAGAATAATTCAGGTCCTTTAAGAACTTTAAGAACAGCTAAAACTGTCACTTCCCATAGGCATAACAATAACAAGAAGCTGCTGTTCCTGGCAGTAGGTATTATTTGTATAATGAATACCCCTTTTGGAAAATCTCCTTGCATATCTACTTTGGATGGGAAAGACAGCTGTTATTTGGTTGCAAAAGAAAGACATTCAGAATAACACTGCAGTTATTCTTCCTATTTCCCTTTAGCTCTGCCTACTGAGTCCAACAGCACATTAGAAAGATAATCATAGTATGGCTTGGAATCTTTAAGGGACCTTAAAGATTATCTAGTTCCAGCCTCTGCCATAGGCAGGGACACCTTCCACTAGACCAGGTTGCTGCGAGCCCCATCGAGCCTGGCCTTGAGCACTTCCAGGAATGGGGCAGCCACAGCCTCTCTGGGCAACCTGTTCCAATGCCTCACCACCCTGATACTAAAGACTTTATTCCTAATATCTCATCTAAACTCACCCTCTGTCAGTTTGAAGCCGTTTCTCCTTCTCCTGTCACGACATGCTCTTCCAAATAGTCCCTCTCCATTTTTCCTGTAGGCTCCCTTCAGGTACTGAAAGGCCCAATACCTTCTCTTTTCCAGGCTGACCAATCCCAATTCTCTTGTCCACCAGTAAATGCCCTTCTCACCAGGCTAGAACTGCCTAACTCAGCTTTTCCAGTTTCCAGCTGAACCTTGCACTATACCTTAGAGAGACAGTGATTCTCCTCTCTAACATCCAAGTTTAGTTTTACTTATGGCAAGACCCAGACACTCTGGAAGGACCAGTGGCAGATTTCAGGTAGACATGCACAGTAACCTGGTGTAAATACTGCTCTTGGAGAGTATCTGCACAAAAAATGCACTTGTAGTTTCACCTATGTACTGAGGTATCCACAACTTATGCTTTACATGCAAACTACAAAGAAAAATAAGAATGTGACTTACAGTTCTGATGACTCTTGGTCATACTCTCCGAGTCCAAGGCATGGTAGAACTCATATGCTGAACGACCCAGCAGCTCCTCTGGATGGTATCCAATCAACTCTGTTATTCTTATTCAAGAAAAAAAAGCAAGTATTTAAAATTCAGTTCACCAAAGCCACATGTGCAGGGCACCTACCAGCTCAAGTCCTTAGACTAACAGAATTAAAAAAGCAATACAAGAAATTCGGAGCTTCCAAACACATGAGGAGCTGTAGAGGACTTCTGATCACATTCTGAGATATCTCCAAGTTCAGAATAAACTGCCTTGTCCTGCTACTGCAATAAAAATTCCTAAGGATGTCAGTGTACGCATTGCAAATTTTCCTATGCCTATTGCATGCTATATCTAATAGAAGGTATTAACTTTTACTGACAGAGTTCTCAAGCTGTCCACTACATGCAGAAACTCCCAACAACCACCATTCAAAATCAAATGCACGTTTTAACCTGCCACCAGGTTTAAAAGTATGTGTACATTTTAAAAACATACACAAAAGGGTTAAATCACTACTTAAGGCACTGCATTTAATAAAATAAAAATGCCAGGTGAGAAATTATGGGCAGTTAAAAGGAAAAAAAATATGCTCATCAACTTAGTCTTTCCTCAATCATTTGAAAACTCTGGCATATGGATTAGGTTACTTGGGTGACTAATCCACAAATTAAGTAGGATTTTACACAAAGAAAGCTATGATCTCAATAACTTTTTTCAGAGTCTTTCTGAGGCAAGGCAGGTTTTTTCACAAGTTCCTGAATCAATGAAAATAGGTCATCAAACTGTGTAGATTATTTTCTCTAATGAGGGGGTGGAAGAAGAACGCTCTACTTCAATTGGAAATACCATCACACTCAACTTTACAGGAAACACTGTAATTTAAAAGAAGTATATAAAAAAGTTAATTCAAAAGCAAAGACTATATTCTGGTTTACTGGAGAGTGACACTCTTGGATGCCTCTTCCTAGCTCCAAAATTCTAATTATAACCTGTAACACAGAGAACAGCAGCAGAAAGGACACAAACTGATTGTGAAGCTGTCATAAACCTTTAAAAGCTGGGAGGTTTGCAAGGAATGGTCACATCTTGCAGCACCTCGCAGTTGTCAGTGGCAGTGCCCAGGTTTTATGCTACGTCACTAACTCACTTGGAATGACTTTTTCTGCCACCACCACATTTGATTTGTGGTGTTGCTACTTTTAAGAGACATCCTCAGGTTTGTGTACTCCCTGGAAGGCCAGCTTTGGTCCAGCCCTCTAGACACAAGCATGTCTTTACAAGACAGACACGTAAACACTGTAAAACAAACAGAGCAAGAGCATGGCATTCATCTCCTGGATCCCCCTCCAGCAAGGAAGACACATAAGATGGGACTATTTTGTGTATGGCTTGAACGCCAAGGTATTGAGTCAGCTTGTCCCTCGCCACCACCTCCACAGATCTCTATAGCTCATAGCCCCAGGACACCTTAGTTTTGTCACTCTGTGTCCTGATTTCCATGGAACAAACCTGGGTTTACAATACTTTAGTTGAGCAAAATCTGTAGCTCGTATTGGGTTCCCCTCAAAAACTTACTCTTCTGCTGTTAATGTTTCCAGTTTTATTTACACCTAAAATTAGACCAACAAAGGGGAAATGTTTGAGCTCAGGTTTCAGAGAGTTTTTTTTTTACTCTCTTCACTGACAAACTTCTGAGTTTTTAAATTGCATCCCACTCAAATCTAACTTTTTTCTGAAACCACAATTGTTTTTTCTTTCTTATTGAAAAGAATGAGTTCTCATAATGACTTGGTCGTCAAAGCTGAATCATCAGGAGAAAACAACAAATACTGAAGGAGCCCTAATAAAATTAAGGCTCAAAAAATACAATTGCTGCTTGCCTTCACATAGCCAGCTGGGACACACTGGTGTAAGTGGCCAGAGACTTTTGTCAGGATCAGTGTAAATACATGGTCTTTAAAAACAGAAACTACGGCCTTTGGTTATATAATGGCACAATACCACAAAGCCATTCCAGTTAATTTGGAGCTCATCGCAAGGGGAGGGATTTTAAAATTCAAGAAGTTGAGTATTTACTCTTAATCCAGTCAAGTGGGGATTGAGCAGGGAGAAGGAAAAGGAAATGAAGATAATGGGGAAAAAACAGAAGCACCATGTGCCCAGCAGCACCAATGCAAATGCAAACCCACATTACAGCCTTCATGGATGTCAACAGTGGAACTGAGATAGCAAACTACAGCAGGCTGAGAGACTCTTTTCATGTGGGAATTGTAATCTCTATGATGTATTCCAATCCTGTAATTCCCCTTCTCAAACTGCTCCTTGCTGTTCATAATGAGCACCCTCACTATAAAATTACTCTTCTTGTCATTCCATGGCACCGAATGACTTGTGGTACAATCCTGCTGTAACAATGTCAAATCGAATTAGATCTAATGTAATCATGGATGGAAGTTAGCAAGTGGTGGGTTGGTAGTATCTTTTTACTACAACAAACTACGTATTACATGAAAAGATAAAAATAAGATATCAAAAAATTACTCACAAACCTCACAACATTGGCTAGGTTCTAAACCCATGCCTGGTAACAGTGAAATACTAATGAAGAGCAATTATGTTAAAATAGTTACTTTAAAAAATAATAGTAAATGGCTAAACAGCCTCTATGCCCTATCAACACTATTCAGATTCATCACACTTCTCCCTGAAGACTCTTGGGACTCACATGATTTTTAAAAAAACTTGTAGAATGTTCCATTTTCCCACTCACAAAAACCCCCTAAAACTGCTTGACAGTGTTTCCTAAATACATTTTTAAATACCACTATTTAATAACAAACACTGTCTCTCCAACAGTTGTTATCTCTATTAGTTTTGGGTGCATAAATTGGCAGTTCACACTCTCCTTTATTCCTCCTGTGGTGCTGCTGACCCTGAAAAGCTTAAAAAGAATCTTGTAGGCTGCAGGCTATGCAGGACTGGAAATCAGATTAGCGTATTTCATGCCACATTATGCACCAGGGCTGAAGCGGGCAGCCATCCCTACATCCGTCACACCCATCCTGGGGCTCTCCCAAGATGTTCATGGAAGAAGACTGGCCACAGCCCTGCCCAGCCTGACCAGCCCCTGGGGCAGGAGGCAGCGAGTGTTTCAGCAGAGGTCCTTGCACCGACATCACCTGAGCATCACTTTGAGGTTTGCCAGTGAGGTGCACCCTCCGAACTCTGTGTGCTCTCCACAGGAGCCTCTTAGCAACACAAAATGCCAAGTGGACACACAGAGGACTAAATACAAAGGAAAAGGCATCCCATCGAGCTATGAGACAGAGGAGCACACAGCTAAGAAAGTCCGGGAAATGTCTATGTCCCATAATACCAAAAAGGGACATTTACAAAAATGAGCTCAGGCACAAGACTTCTACTTTTGCTTAGACACCAGACAGAAAACTGCTCTTTGTACAAGCTGTGGAATGACAAAATTAGAAAACAAACTGTATGGTGGTTTTGGATGGCATTCCTGTCATGGTAGGCTTTGTGTTTCCTTTGCATCTGTAGAATGCTAATTAGTAAGATAATAATAATTTTTTGTTGAAGATGACAGGTGGGCTGTGAGGCTGTTTATTTTCCTGTTACCAACTCGTTTCTGAGAACACAAATACCTTTGGGGGAATCTTAAGTTTTGCCAGACTTGCACTTCAGTTTTCTGAGCTAAACGTGTCATCATGCTGTACAGAGGTCAAAATCTCAGAAAACATAGTGAAGAGGTGAGCAATAGTCATTTGCAGTAGCAGATCTGTCCCAACTGCCACCACTCAAGTGCGTTTTGAGCACTGTTTCAGTTCCCCTTAAATATATATATATATGTAAGTATCTTAATATTTAACTTCTGGGACATGGAATAAAGGCAAATTTTTGTGCTTAGGGTATGCAATTAAGAAACGAATGATCTGAATCCTGTTTCTAGGTTTGTACAACTTTGCCCTATTTTATCTCTTTGAGACATGGCAAAGCAAACAAAACTCATTGCTTTGAGGCTGCATTTCCTACAAGATGAGCTAGTTTAAGTATTTTTGTTTTTCTTAAAATTGTGCTTTTCTGTCTCTTTATAGGAGTACAAAGGTTTTTACTGTATGTACCATTTCTTGAGTTAAAGTAGTATGGTAAGAACCATCAGGACTGAGAAGTCAGGCTCTAATGTTTACTGCTCACAAAAAATAGCCGGGTGTATATTCATCGGGCCCTCTGTGGATTGTGTGTGTGAGGGTGTGGATGTCTTAACAAGGTCTTCCTGTATTCAAACTGTTACCAAATTATTGAAGTTAAACTGGTCTTGAGGGGAACAAACAAAACAAAGTTATACTTAAAGTAGAATGAGTTTAAAAAAAAGAGAGAAAAAATAATAAAGCCTAACACAGACAGCATGCCTGGGGTAAAGCACTCTGTCAGCCTGCTAGAACAGGCAGCAGGGCAGCGGGGCAAGTCTTACCAACTAACCACATTTCCTTTCAAAAATATTCATTGCTGCTTCTACGCTAACCCAGGCCAATGAAGAAAAAAAACCACAATGCAAAATCCTGCGATCCCTGGCCACTCCTGAGTGGGATGGATGGCCTGGCCAGGTGTATCTGCCCTACAAGGCAAAAATACTACATGCGTACATGAAAATCTTCACCAGGACTGTCATTCCTGCTTGTTTTGTCTAGCTAAATCGAGGTTTTGTTCTTAACAAAAGAAGCAGGTAAATATGACATATACCAAAAGTCAGTTTCATCAAATGTAGATCTGTGGCTTCAGGTATCACCACTTCACTTGTCTCTATACTGCATTTTCTCTTGAGCAGGAATGAAAGGACAGGATGTCCATTCAAATGCTTCTCTGCATTCTCATTTAACTTAAAAATATTCCCCAAGTACAGGTCAAATGGCAAATTGACTTAAATCCTCATCCAAAGTCCTGTGCCTGCATATTTCTTATTTACTGGGACATAACTCAGTTTCCTCTCAGTTGAGCACAGCCTGGATCCCATATGAATACTCATATGGGAAATCTAACTGGGACCAACACTATGGCATTGCATCTTCCTGCACCATCCTGTTCTGAATCACCACATATCCTCTGCTGCTCCTTTTGTCTTCTTCAACTCTACCATTAAAATGTCCCAATCAAGAAAAAGAAGAAAAGAGTATATAACTAATTTGGTTTCTAGTAATCAGGGACATACGATTCCCCACAGCAAGCCATGCCTTCAAAATAATGGAGACATGCACTATGTAGTGTGCCAGTGCCAGGGAACAGTGCAGCCTCCGGAGTCACCACCTGTGCATCTCAGCCCCTGCCCGACAAACCTGTTTCCTTACCCATCCTTCTCTCCCCTCACACATGCTCCCACAGCAATTACAGGCAAAGGGAGAATGCTTCCCTCTCCCCTCCCCAGCACCACAGAGGTCGAAGGGATGAAGGTTAAAGGCACATTGCCC
The DNA here is from genome assembly GCA_013390045.1 of Picathartes gymnocephalus. Lineage (NCBI taxonomy): Eukaryota > Metazoa > Chordata > Aves > Passeriformes > Picathartidae > Picathartes > Picathartes gymnocephalus. The sequence continues at coordinate 128,558 of WEKY01062288.1, forward strand.
TCACAGCCGTTGAAACCCTGGTTCCTTCCAGTCCACAATGCATGGTGTTCCTTTGCTGTGCTTAAGGCATAAAGGCTCAGATCAACCGTCTGTACTCAGGCACCTACAGCAGTTTTGGGGGTTTTTGTCAAATTCAAGTACAGTTTTCACTTTCCTTTTGTGGGTTTTTCCATGACAGGAACATACTGCCACCATTTCTACCTACTCCTTGGCCCCATGGCCCTGCACATGAGGAGACACTGAGCAGTAGCAATGCCACCAAGGTAACAAAATTGCCTTTGTACAAAGACATCCTTTTCTTCTGACTAGAACACCCTCACTGGCAATCCTTCCTGACACAAAAGCATTGTGCAGCTGAACTAAACCCTTGCTTGGATTATTAAATTGTTCCACTGATCAGCATTTCTGTATTACAGCTAAAATAATCCTTCCTGTAAACCACTTAGCCAAGATAAGTGGAGCAATGGAACATTTTTAAATCGCTCTCCAGGAATGGCTGAAGCAGGCATTTAAGAGAACAAGCTTTATTTATTATTCATATCCACGAGTTTTTCTCTACAGGCTCATCACTTTGTAAAAACAGTTTTAAGAATACAAACATATCCCACCTAACCACTGGCAAGTCATAGGCTCACATACATCATTTATTTTTGGAAGGCAAATTATATGGACTACTGTGTCACGTATTTTAAATAATGGCCAGTCTTGCCTCCTTCATATTGCATCTACCCTATACCCTCCTAAGGAAAAGCCAAGTAGTTTTTGTCACAAAATGCTGTAAGATAGCCAGCCTATATTTTGCATGTTGCTTTGTGCCAGACAGACTATGAGCTTTCCTAAGGAGATTATACTCAGAAATCCAAGAGTTTCTTTGACTGAGTGCTTGGAAAATAAAAACTTAATGCTCCCTGGAAGCAGACTCGTCCACACCAGATAAACTGCAAGGAGGATACCAGGACCACTGCAGAAACTTGGTAAGAGAGGCACACTGCCCTCAATGATACCAGCCCTGAACTGGAAAGACACAGTCCCTTATGGAGCAATGAGCTGTGTCAGCCCTGCTGAGTCGCTGCAGAAAGGACAGAGTAGGTAGAAAAGAGTTTAGGCATCTGACTGGCACATGCTGCCTTCCCTCCTCCACTCCCCAGCCTGGATTTACATTCTTGGCATAAGCTGCTCCTTCAATGCAATTTGTCTAGCAGCACTGAATTTGATCAAAACAGCTGAGTGTTTTGCATTTTTATGTGTCTACTGATGTGTCGCCTGCTGGAGAGAAATCAACATCCCTCTGGGAGGGAAGCGGGGGCCAGGCAGATCTGCTGTGAAGAACCTGAAAGCTTTGTGAGGTCTCCTCCTTCTCTGCCCTGGCTGGCTTTTTGCAGCATTATCAAAATCTGAATAAAACGGGAATGAAACATCCAACCAAAACTATCTAGTAAAAGATGTGCTACTTTGTAGTCTGGTTTTAGAGAAAAAAAATCTCTAAAATCCCTACAAGTTCAATCCTCCAGAGGAAGCTGTTGTATTTCACTGCCATGTGAAACATTCTACCTGTAAATCAAACGCCCACTATTTAAGACAGTGCATAATATATCATTATTTTTAAAATAAGCATATTTATCTTTAATGGGATAGCATCAATCCCTCTAATTCTCATTTATAATGGCTTATGCATGAAGTCTTGCAGAGACATGTGAATGTTGCAATAATGCAAAATCCTCTGCTACTCTCCTGTAGCCTGCCACTGAATGGCCTCAGTAATTTAGAGCATACTGTTTTTAATAATGAGTCACTATCATATTGTTGCTTCTCCCTCCAGCAGCAAAATCCATTGATATCTCAGTATTTTCCTGCTGAAAATATTAACAAAGGAAAACGTGTGATTGTGATTACATCAGAGACCATTTCTAGTTACAGCGCACTTGCTGCTCAGTTCTGAGAGAGGTCAGAAGGTCAGTCACAAGTTTCACACTTGCAGTCTTGCTTTCATCCACAGCTGCTAACACTGCAATTTTATATGGCTGCTTCATCACATTGTTTAAAAAAAATCTTACTTAGCAAAGTTTAAAAAAACCTTAGAAGGTTAAAGAAAACAACAAAGATGTTGGTCCTGTGAGTTTCTGTGTAAGTTGCATATGTATAATCTCACTGATAACCCTCCAGGCCTCAGAGGTTGCTAGCATCTCTGAATTTCAGGAGTCCAATTTCTTTAGGTAGAAAAGTTCATCTTAAATTCAAGGATGACCTCATAAACTTAAAAAAAAAAACAAAACCAAAACAAACCCCAAATCCACAGCAGTAAAAACAGGACTTTCTGGGCAAATGGGGGACATGAAGACACTTCATGGGAAAGGATCTCTGGCTCGCTCACATGCACAGAACATGGTTATCACAGTAGGCAGACAGGGAGAAGAGGTAGGTGGCGTGAAATCCCATGGAGATCCCAAGACAAGTCAGGCAGATGGAGACTAGAGGGATCCCCATTTTTTCCACTCAAGAGTGAAGTGTGGGGAGCAGAGGACAAGCCCCTTGCCTGATCCAAGGTCCTCCCCTCCCCTTCATTTCGTCACTAAAAGGAGCAGGGAGATAACCAATAAAGGCTGTTTGCTTTTCATTGAGCAAGAGGTTGCAACTCCATTTCAGAGCAGCCAGGTACTCTGGATGCCTTAGCAATTCTTGGTTAATGTAGAGCATGAAGTACTTGCCAGCTAACTGATAACAGCATTCTGGGCCAAATCAACTGTAAAACAGTCCTTGACTAAGGTCCGTATGGTGTGCCATGGGACACGCTCTCTAAAACATGGCAACAGAAATCCCCTACACCCTTCAGCGTGTTAAACTCCAAGAACCTGATGTTTGTGGCTCCAAGCTGCCCCATCTTCTGCCTGTAAAACTGAATTCCTCCCTTGGCAGGAGGAGAAAATACAGCAGGAATACTGTTTCACCTAAATTGAAATTTTTGGGATGGATTAAGCGAGCCACTAAAGAGCCGTTCTGGTAACAGGCTGTATTTTCTTCTAGTCTTTGCTTACCAGGCCACACAGGACATTTGGAAGAACTGCTTGTTTTGTTCAAGAAGATAAAAACACCTCTGGAAAAGAAAAACCAGTGGAGCTTACCTGTCATCACAGTAGGTGAATTTCATGTCCATGCTATGGCGACTCAGGAAGGTCTTGCTGTCCAGGGGGATATCAATGTTTGAAGGGTGCTGAATAGGCTCGCACATTATTATAAGGCAGGTGAGAAGAGGCTCCTTATACCCACACAGAGTGTGAGGAGGGCAAGTGTTATACACTTTAACTTGTCCAGTGCAGTGCAAAACCTGAAATAATGAGAAACAAACTTAGGATGTACTTTCTCTACACATCAAAATGTCTATTAAAACCAAACCCACTTAATTTGGCTCAAATATGGTACCTTCCATGTGGCAGACTTGAGGTTAACAGTTCTGCCTCTGTTGGTAACAGTGCATTTCATCCTCATGAAGAAGTCACGCTCAGTTGACATCTCCTTGCTTTTCTTTCCAAAGCCTGGACCTGTATAAGGAAAAGGCAAATGAATTTTCTCATTTTCCTTCTTCATTTCTTCTACTGATAAGCAAGAATGATTCAACATAAATAACAGACTAATTCTCACATAATTTACCTGTAGAGACCATCAAAGATGCATCAACCATTGCAAAGCAGTTTGTAGAGCTCAGACCTAAAACTTTAAGTGGAACTTAAATAGGACTTTGTGCATTTTAAACCTGTTTTTAGCTTGCAGCACATAAACCTTTCCAAAGTGTTATAATTGAAAATATTGTACCTGTCTAAACTTGATGAAAGGAAAATACTAAACCTTAGTACTATCATATTTAAGCAATATTTGGCAAAACATAAACAAATGTCCAAAGCATTGAATAACACTTACTGATTACTGTAGGAATCAAAATTCCCTTTAACATGGCTACCAGATCTCTACTGCTAGCCATTTACTTCATTTGGTTATTTCAAAAGGAAACGGGGACTTTTGTATTTTCATTATTACCATTTTTCAGACTCAGATTCTCTCGAATTTCTTCATGGTCACATGGATGAGTGAAGTCAAAAATGCTGTGTCCAGTGAGTTCCACCTGTGTGGAAGTAAGAGCTACACTTAACCAAATCAAAGCAACTGAAAGTGTTTATCTGTTTTAAAATTCAAATGAAACTGGTCACCAGAACTAAGTGCATTGACAGGATGCTCACAGACACAAATCCCACAACCCTCCCTTTGTTTATCCTATGCACAACTCCTCATTTTCTCCCCAGAACAATTCTCTTATCTTTGAATTTGCACAGTGCAGTTAACAGTCAATACCACTTGTTATTTTCAAGACAGGAGAAAACTCCCAAGCCACAATGCAGAAAAGAGGAGACCCGAAACAGCAGCTCTATCCCCTCTGTCCCATAGTCTAAGGCACAAGCAGAATAAATGCCTTCTCATCTCCCCAGCAAGACCTAGGAAGGCAACTCTGCAGTCACCAGACACTACAACTTGACAGGAAGGAAGAGGGAACCTCCGACCTGTGCTGTCTTCTGTGCAGGGTACCTGCCTGAGGACTAAGACATTTTATTTCCAGTCTTTTTCGCAGTGACACACAGCTTGGTTTTTTTGCATTTAGACATAAGAGTTGTTTCTATGAATTCTCTTACAAAGAGAGGAAAGCGTAAGGGAACAAGTTACCTGGGTAAGACCCATATATTTGTTGACATTCTCTGACAAAAAGATCATGTCCCCATCCTGTGTCACCACGGCAATAAATCCCTCCAAAGCTTTCAGGTACAAGTTGTCCATCTGCTGGTCCGCCTCTAGTTCATTCTCATTGTCAGCACATACTGAGGGAAAAAAAGCAAAAAAAGCATTTAATACCTTCAGCACCCCAGCCAGCCTTTTTCAATGCAAGCACATCCGGTTACAAGGCAGCAAAATATTTTTCTGCTGTTAAAATTTCCTTTCAACAAACCTCTTCTGGTGGGGCCTTCTGAACAGCATATGAAATTGATGCCCTCATCACTAGAAAGGCAGGAGATACTTTTCTAAAAGTTTTGGCAAATGCAAGACCCTCTCTTCACCTTTAGTATGTTTCTGCAAGATGTGTTTTCAGTCACTAACACCTGCAGACACAGATAACTGAAGTGCATCTTCTTTGTGCACGTTCTCTTGGCCACATGCAACGTTTGTACCTCCTAACAGGCACAACATAGAGGGCAAGTCTTACAGAACGTACATAAATCTGCGCATCCCTAACAAACATCTAACAGGACTCTTCCACCAGGTCACCCTTTCTAAGAAGTTCAAATACAGCTCCTACAAAACATGCCTAAATAAACCTCTTTGCTCAGTACAGACTCATCTGCTAATACAATTTCAATAGAAAAAGTAGAAAACTGCTCCCTTGAAGTCATTCTGGGTGAATCTCTTTGTCGTCCCATAAATCTCAGTATTCCTCAGAAAACCACAGATCCATCCCGCCAATACCTGCTTTTTCATCTGCAGACCTCAGAACTTCCTATGCTCCACTCCACCAAAGTCTGACAAGCTTCATCACTCACCCACACTTGCCCTGTCCCGCAAGGAGCAGACACAGACTCTGCTGATGTCCCAGATGTTTGCCTATGCAGGTTCATGAACCAAGTGCACCTTACTGATTTCTTGGAAAGACATGCCACTGTTCAGCTGAAACCTAAGGCCGTGCTGGGGTATTTATTACAGCTTTTTTTCTTTTTTTTGGTTACACGTTTTCCTGGTACCTTTTGGCTGCAGTGTAGTGACAATTGATGGCACCGTGATGCCCTCCTTGTGTGTGATCCACACAGCCCATCTCATGCCATGGGAAGCAGCACAGGACAAATCTGTAGACGGAGGAGGAGGGGGAAGGCACTGGTCCTCCGGTGCCAGTCACACAAATGCCCCTTTCCTTTCTGTGCTTTTAAGACCGCGTCAGCTCCATGAGTAAGAAGCTGTCAAGGAATGATGCACAGACAACTAGTAATGAAAAGTTTCTGTGTAGGAGCTGGACCATTAATTTCTTGATATGTTTTATGTGAAACTTCTGGAATCATTTTTTACAAAACTGCTTACAGATATTTTATCTGGTCTGTGTACCTCAGACATGCTGTGGTTAGTTTATCTTTGCAGTTTTGTCAGTTAGCCCACACATTTATGATCAGTCATTGCAAATGTCGTGGTAAGGCTCTGATTTTCAAGGGAAAAAGCAAGTAAAAGAAGAAGAAAAACCCCACCGTATTGCCTCTGAAAAAGGAATAACCAACTTCAAGATATAGGGCCATGGGTAAGTCCCATCTAAATCAAAGGTGCCCTAGAGCCCATGGCATCAAGGATGATGGGAGAAGAACCGAAGCGATTCTGCTCTCTGTGCTCCTTCCTGGTTGCACAAGAGTGCTTCAGGCTGGACACCAATTTTGCTGTCCAGAGGCTCCAACCATAATTGCATCAGCCTTACTCGCAAGAACAGAGGGACACAAACAAACTTCTTGGGCAATTTGCTCTTCTTTAACTGTTTAATGTTGCAATTTCAGCTTACAGCTTGTTCTGTAGTACACATACTGTTAGCCATTAATTTTTGTTCCTTTCCTCAATGAAACAGCACATTGACCATATTCCTTCATGTTTCTTGTTGAAATACTCATTTTGCAGGAAGTCTAGAAGTAGGAATAGAGCATTGCTTTGTAAAACATTATATGGTTTGGGTTTGTTACTTTTTTGAATAGGGAAGAGGCTGAGCCAAACTAATGCAGTTTTTACTCTGAAATATTAATGAGTGATGATTAAAGGATAAGTTTGATCTATACATCTCCTGGAACTGCATCTGCTAGTGCCTGAGGATGGACTGCAAGCAAACCTAGAGGGTTGAGCATTCCCAACGCAGAGCCCACCGAGCACTGTTTGGAACAGATGAGGGGTGACAAAAACGATGCTGGCTGCTGTTGCTGCATCCTCCTGTTCCTCAACATTCCTCCCTGGCAGCAGCCTATCACCCATCATGCAAGCAAGGGAAAAAATGGACTGAGCCCTGGGGCCACGGAGAGCACTTGGTTTATCACCCTTTGGCTCTCAACAAGACTGTTTGGTAGCAGGGAAGAGAGGACGCTCTGACCAGCACAGGCTGGGGATTTATCATTTCACATCCCTACACTGCAATTCTGGCTACACATGCAGGGGCCAGTTCCTCCTCAGTACAAAGCAAATGACTTCAGGAAATTACATCAGGACTAGCATTTAAAATACAGAAAATACACAATAATATATTTGAATAATATGCACTTTGACCAAAATGACATTTAGGGAAGGAAAAAAAAAAGTTAAAAAAAAAAAAAAAGAGGGAAGTGACCATCTGCTCCCAAGCTTGTTTCTGCTGCGTAAAGAATGTCAAGGGTCTTTTTTTTACTTTTCCGGAAGCAAACAAATGGTTTATTCAGCAGGGATCATGGCTATAGCCCAAGACAATCAGCCAAGTGTGGGTTCAGAGAAAAAATGACTTTTCAGCTCTAACCCCAGACCCTCCTTTCCATTTTTTTTTCCCAGCTCATTAAGTTTGCATTAACAAAACATGACCATTCAAAGGCAGGAAGGCTATTCAAAGCATTTGTATTCTTAAATGCCTCCAACAGTGAAAGACAAACACTTTACTTGTATTATCAGATGATTAAGTTTGCTTTTCCATGTATATAAATTATATTACTTATACAAACACACACAGAGGACATGGATCACTCACATTGGGGCTTCAGGTTCAAACCGTTAAGGTCCGAGCTGAGCAAAGCACTTAAAGATATAGTCAGCTTTAAAGCATGTGGTTACAGGGGTTTGTGGGATCAGAGTTCAACTGTTTTTATTAAAATTATCTTTGTCCAGCTGGAGGCATCTGGGATGTGGATGGGAAGGAGGGAGAGAAGATTATTTGTGCTGCTGTGCACCCAGTCTAACCTAACCCAAAAGCACGACCAAGGTGTTTTGCAGACACACTCCAGGGTCCCTGGTAACTCAATAAACCCCACTGCACCCCCTCCTTTCGCCTCAGCAGCCCAGCTACAGCAGGAAAGGGGAGCTGGCAGATAGGGGTTTCTTGTAGTACTTAATAGGGTGTGCTCACGTTTCAAAGACGAGGAAACTGCAGGCTCTATCAGGCACATAAAGGTGGGTGCCAAGCACCACCAGAGCTGCTCTGCTGCTGTTGCCCAACTGTTCCTTGCCTATCCCCTGTAGGCAGCCCCCAGCAGCCTACCCAGTGCAGCTCCAGCACTGGGGGACACCCCAAAGGTGCTCATGGCTTTGACTGTTTCCAGGTTCTTTGCAAACACAGTCCCAGAAGGTGTCATCTGTGCTAACCCGCTGAAGCAGAGCAGCTACCTGAGGATCCTTAGTCTGCAGCAAAGAAATATGCTGGGCAGCACTGTGGCGGCCCTGGTATGCCCTGTATCAGGTAACCTGGTATAATTATAGTAATATAAATAATAAATAGGAGTCCCTCCTATGGCTGCAGTGTCAGCATTAGAGCACATTCCCTTTCTCCTGTGGAAACCACTGGCTGCTAATACACAGAGGATATACACACTTTAGGAGAGTGATACATCAGAAGCAATTCAGTTATTGCCACTAGCAAAAATCTGGTTAGCTTTAGAAAGAACCTATTTTGCAGATGCAAAACAAGTAATGGCACAGCTACTGCAAGGTCCTCTCTGAAATCCCTATTGTGTTTCAGTTTGCTTTAAATTGTCTTCATTGATTTACCTTGGGGCTGAACTGGAGCATCGGCATAAGAAAATACAGCCTCAGATGGAAAATATTTGAGAAAGATGGAGTGGGAAATTAGCATGAGGAGGTGAGAGCAGAACTTCAGCCTTTGGTTTCCAGTAGGTCTGAGGTCACTTTATCCAGAGAGTACCACCTTATGTAGACTTGTCAGGTTTTTGCAGATCTTCAAGAAGGGTAACAGTGGGACTCAGTTTATACTGATTTTTAGGGTGTGGGGGTTTTTGTGTTTGATTGGGCTTTTTTTGTTAGCATTGCATTTCAAAATAGCTGCTAGCTAACAGATACTTTTTTTTCCTACAACTTTTGCCACCTCCCCTCAACTAAGGGAGACTGGACTGCAAATATGCTAGTTTAAATTAACAGCACACTCAGCAGAATGAAGTGCTGTAATATTGTTGTTCATATTATAGCTACTTGATGGAGCCCAGCCAAGATTGTGTTCATGTAACGCTGGGAAGCCTACACAGAAGGAGCATTCCTGTCTAGGTGAGATTGGGAGATGTTGAAACATGTCAAAAAGCCTCATAAAACTGCTGTTGTGGCCTTCCTGGGATGACTGTCAGAGCTACAGCAGAACCAGGAACAGAGCAATGATGTCCCATATCCCAACATTGGATGGGTCATCCTCTGTTCACTTTGCCCCAAGGCAGTATTTCTTGAATTTTGGTACGGTATTTTTCAGTCCGTGTCTCAGTCTGTATTAAATTTTGGTAAAAATTTATTTTGACAAATTTTCTAACCACCAAATAGAATTTATTCATAGGCAAGAAACTTCGAACTGTAATGGCAAATGGTTATTGCAGTGTTTATGATAATCTTTTATGCTAAAAATAACTTTTGTAAACAAGCTTTGATTAATTCTCACTGTCAGGATGTGCACTGTTCCCAAGTTTAAGAACACTTTTTCCGTAGATGCTTGCTCATTTCCTTCAGTCCAACCTCTTGGAACAAGTCTGAAGGCTCAAAAATCAGGCTTCTCCTTACAAGAAATAACTGCACAGGTATAAACAACCTCCTAGCAAACAGCCTATAACTCCTCTCAACACCTTTGATCTGACTCAAAGGGGTCTTTCTGGTCAGTTCAGAGGTAGACAATGATAAAATGTGTTTCGACTGGAGGTCACATCGTCACCTGCACAGAATTTTCCTGGCTTTGTCTCTCATCCTGATTCCTCTAAGTACCAGTAAGTTGCTTACATACTGTGCATAACAGATACCAGGCTACAGCTGCCACTCCAGAGGAGGGTTGTAAAACCTGCCTGACGCCAGTAGGCAAAAGTTAGGGAAGATCTAACAGCAGCTTCATCCTGCATCAGAGAGAGCAGCTTTGAGACAGACTTGTCTCTTCCCGGTTTCTTGTTTTCCATCAAAGGAAAGTGGCTGATTTTTTTTTCCCCTTTTTTTCTGTCTTGACATGGCAGTACATCTTGTTCAAGGGGATATTGTCAATGTGTTCAATAAAAGCTTTCAATTTAGATACATCAAGAAAAAGCTACTCTTAAACTTGAAGCTTCCTGAAGGGCTCTTGTCTCCAAGCGCACAAGCAATCTTGGATAAGAAAACCACTCATGTTAGTGCTGTTTTGATTGCAGAGTTGTATCTAGCCAACCCATTCAGATTCTGCTCCCAGGAACTTGCTTGAAGTCCTACAGCCATCAGTATTGAATGCTGGGAATACAGCACCCCATCAGACCAGGTTTTGAATCCCATTGGACCTTTGGGTGCATCTTCCCTGAAAGGGGACATCACTTCAAGCAGCTGAAGCACGCAGCACCCGGCTCACTCTCATTTCTAGCAGCATGGTTGGCATAAAACTATTTTTCCCATTTAATAAAAGCAATCAAGTAGACATGCTATTTTTAAAGCACTGTTTTATGCCACAATGGTCTGACATTAGATGCAGCTTGTCCAGACATTCAAAAACAATGCCCACATCAGTTCTCCCTGCAGTCTGTCCTCTCCCTTAAAAGCCTAGAGAAAAACTATTTTTTCCCCTTCTGCTCCCTGCTGGCTTTCCGGCTCTGTTGTCTCCCTCCCTTGAAACAACTTCACACTGGCTTCCTTGTGGCCTCCCTTCTCCCAAACAACTTCCTGTCTGTATCCCTGTTCCCTCCCCACTTCTGCTGCTGCCTACACAAAACAACTCCCAGCCTGTTTCCTTTGCTGGATTTTTGCACAGAAAAGACACCCGGGTGACCACATAATTGGGATGGGATTAAGGCAAGCCAACAAAATTGTGTTTGCCTGATTAGTCTCCTTAAAAAGTCCGTAGTCCTGGCAGAGAGAAGCTCACCGTACTGAAGAGTTCTGGTTCCTGCAACACCTTTAGCATCAGCATGGTTCAAATAAACACTTAAAATTATTGGCACTGCACTTATAGGCTTCCTAAAATGGACTCTCCTCCCGATATTCAGACAAAAAGAGAGCATCTGAGGCAGCCTTAGCAACTATCACAGTGTTAGCTGTTAACCAAGGTCACCATTGGCAAAAGCCAGTATTTCTCTTTTGCCATCTATTAGCTCCCCTAAAAGCATTAGCCTTACTTACTAACTGTACTAGAAGATAATATGGGGGAAGTACTGCTCACAGTTTTTCTGACCACACTAAAGGACATAAGATCCCAAATCCAAAAGCTCCACTACTGATAACCATCAGAATGCCTATTTTCAGCAGCAACTTTAGGGATCAAAACCTTTACCTGAAATGAACAAAGATCAGTTCTAAATTTACCCCAAACATTTGAATGTGACGATGGCAAAAATGTATTATGTCAACCGAATTAGGAGACATCTTGAAAAATATTTAAGATGATCATAATTAAATATTTCTACTTAGCATTCCAATTATACCGCGTACTGTTCTGTGCACAACATAGAAACAGTATTATAAAGCTATTGTTTCAGTTTGCTTCCTGTGATACTAATCTCAATCAGGCCGTCAGACGAACAGCCTGCATTTCTAAATGTTAAAGGCTTCCTCTCCAACATTCCCACACAGAATTGCCTACTGTGAAAATCAAAGGGAAACGTGTTACTAAGTAAAGCAGCAACTTTTATAAAGCAAAACCTGGTATTTTTTACCCTTTTGAACTCTGAGATATACAACCAGCTATTTCCTATTATGATAGGATACAAGGGCCAAGCTCAGGCCCTGCAACGCCTGCAGGAGACGTGCACTCTACAATCCAGAAGTCAGGATTTTTTGAGGCACGTAGCAGGAGAGTTCTCATTCAGGGGCTCAGCCATCCACCTGCTGGAAGAATGTGGGCATAGATTTCCCTAGGTCTTGGCTTCCCAACAGATAATTCATCATTATGCAGACACAGCTAATAAAACAGCCCAAGTTACACAAGTGAAAAGCCCTATTCCGACTCAGGGAATAATAGGAAAGGGCATGAGACACTCAATGCCAGCGGAGTGAGACTGGCAAGTTGCCTACGGCCATCTCCAAAATCCCACCTGGAGCATCAGCTTGCAGAAAGATGAGGGTACAGTCCTGGGAAAGGCCTTGTTCTCTCTGCTTCAGGCAAAATTGCCTTGAAACAGAGAGATGTGTTTCAGAATTGTGCCCACAAACAGTAATATAAAATAAAATACAGTGTACTAGTAGGTTTTGATAGACTAAATTAGAAACAAGAAAAATGGTGATTAAGCAGTATTTTTTCTCTATCACACTTTGAAGCTTTTTTCAAGCTGCACCAAATGTTATTTCAATGTCCAACTTACTGACAGAACAAATACACTCACTTAACTCCAGTTTACAGTAGGTGTCCAGCCTAAATAATGAAAACCATTTCAATAAAGACAACATAAAGGAACGAGGGAGGTTTGCAGGCTGGGGTGGACATTAGCTACTCATTCACTTCCATGTCGCCATTTGCCAGTTCATCCATCAGCAGGTGATACAGTCTTCCCCATGCTCCCTGTCAGTCAAACCAGACTTTTCAAATGAAACAGTAAATCTATGGTCAAATTCCAGGCTGCTAAAAATGCACATGAAACCTTTGCTGCAGCTTTCCTTGGGGCTCAGAAAGGGTCCAAAGCAGAAGCAAGAACAGAACGAGGACAAACATCACCCAGCCCATTTTCCATCTTGCTTCACACTTGTCAAAACAGGATAAGCAGCAAACTGCTTGATCTCTGAGCCTCCAGCTGCATCAGAAACCTACCACTCTGAATTAAATTGGATGGGCTTCTAGAAAAAGCCAGTGTCCTTATAAAGACTGACATTATTCAGAGGTCCTCAAAGATAGGAAATTTAATTTATATGTTAGCTATACTCAGAATAGTAGATGAGCAGCAGACAAGGTTCTCTGACTTGAGTTCTTTAATTTTAACGTATTTTCATTATCAGAAAATAATACCCAAAATTTCCAGAAAAGCCATCCTTTTAAAGTACCTTAAGTTCAATTCCTCAAAAGAGAAACATCTAAGATCTTGAAACCCTCATCTACACCTCTCGTGTCTAAAGATGCAGCCACAGATAAATCTGCATTTGACTAAACACCAATTTTAATGAGAGGATTTACTCCAAGTTAATATTTGGACTGAGGAAGTGAATGCACCAGATTTAAGGCTAAGCAAATAACTAATATAGAGAAAGCATGAAATATTAAAGCACAACCTGTGGCTGCTGTAACATTTTATTTCCAGATTCTTTTCTGCTGCTGGGTACTGGTGATACTTCAAGAAAATGCATATTGTGTACATGAATCACCTGGTTTTTCAAACACGGTCACAGAAATATGTCTCAGAAGTATCATATCTTTACATGTATGAATATTACATACATATACTGAATTGTCATCATTATCAAATAATGAGTCTAAGCCATAACACTATAGAAGCATCAAAATAAATGTTTTAATCAGTAGATTTTTTATTTTCCTCACAGAGGAGCGTAAATTCATTTGAAAAGTTCACTTTAATCTTAGCAGGTTAGCAGATGTATTTTTCTGATGATGACTGCATCCAACTATTTCATGTCAATTTTCACAGGCATGCACATTACTTATATTATCAGTTACAGCCTTTCAGAAGTTGACTTTTCCTATGCTGTGCCAGTCTCTAGCTCATGCCATATAAATATTTGAAGAGCTGAGGCTGTGTTTTTATGAGAAAGTTACTAACAAATTGGCTTTGTTTAAGAACATTTACCTATTTACGCAACTTCAAGTACTAGTTACATGACAAAATCAGAGATTATTTCCAAACACTGTTCAGCACAAACTTTTCACAGAAGTACATGATAAAATCACATTCTATAAGCTAAGATGGAAATACCTACATTTTATACAGTAGGCTTCAGCAAAAGCCAAAAGCACTACAAGAAACTGCAGAGCACACAGAAGCAGAATTGAATTTGGCATATCTTTCAGACCAACCAACAAAAAACCAATGGCAAACTTGACCACAAAATGGGATGTTTCCTAATAACATTTATTAAAGTAATTACTCTTGTATGACTCAACTTTTCTGAGGAGAGGAAGTGCAATCGTGACCTTATTGGAAGTCTTGCTATTAATGAAGGAAAAGACACAATTCTGGGGCTACCATTCACAAACAATGCAGGCATTGTTTTCTTAACGTATTCTCAACACTCATAGGTCACCATGTGAAAATTCTGGAAACATCAGTTGTTTTCATCCATCTTACAGGCTACTCAAGCCACATATTTCCATCAAAGTGGTTATTCAAATAGAGGGGCAAAATAAGAATATTCCTAATTTTATCAGTTTTCACAGGCTATAAAAATTATAGCTTGTTCACGTTTCCTACTAGTCCAACATGAGAAAGACTCTGATTGCATAGAATCCACCCAAATCAAGTATTTAGAAGTTGTTTCAGGTATCTTAGTATAGCTTGTTTTAAACAACCTACCTACTACTCATTGCCAATAGATAGCACAATTACTTCTTTCAAACAAAGTACTGGACCTTCAGAGCATCCCAGCTGCTGTTCGAATGCGCAGGACAAACATGCTTGCCATGCCAAATCAAAAATTATTTGCTTCAGCATGGAAGCTTAAGGCGTATGTTTGAATTCTGATTAAACTCTTAAAAGCTCAAAACCTCGTAACTGAGATTAATAAACCACATTCAAGAGTTCTCAGAGGGTTTTTTAGAGGCAAAACCCCTGCTCTAATTGTAATTTTGGTAACCCTGTAGTCAGAGAAGAGCATGTATAATCTTACCAAGATGCCACCAGCCAGCCCTGACAGCTAATTTCTTTTAGCCAGATCTTACCTGAAGACAAAAGCTTATGAGTCCGTAGGAAACTAATTGCCAGGCGCATTATGGATGCCTTGTCCAGGTGGGAACTGATGTTGTGGGGCAGGGGCAGCTCATGTGCCAGTTCATAGAAAACCTCGGTCTCTTTGCTTCTTCGGCATCTTGCTGCATCTCTTGATTTCTCCTTCCTCCGTTCGGAGCTGCTCCTGATAGGTAAAGAAGAGAAAGGAAAAAGCATTTCTTGAAATGCAGTTCACAACTTGAGAGGCATTTACAAGACTGCATCTTCTCAGCAATTAATCCATTCTGTCAAGTGTTTGAAATCAATTGGCCAGACTTTAATACCTACTTGCGCCCTTTAAATGGGAAAGAGGAGAGGACTGCCACAGCAGGAAAGGGCTCTGACTGTACATGAGTCAGCCTTTCAATGCCCTGAATCCCCATGGAGTATAACAGGATTGAGATCTGCCTTAGGCAAGAGATTCAAAATGAAACAGCAAACTATTATTTGTGAGATTCAGGAAACATTAAAAATAATTTTTGTGTTTGTTCAATCTAAATTTACTTACTCTGGGACGCAGTGGTGATACATTTTCAAGCTAGAATAAATACAGTGAATATGGCTGTGTCACACATAGAACAGTGTTGTGGAGTTTCAATGGCTGCACTCCACATTAAAGTAGTAGTAGAGTAGCAGATTGTGTTGATCTATAGAACTGTCACAGCTCTTAATCCAAAACTTGTCCAGAAAGCATCTTTCCATATGACTTCACTGACCATGAAGGGCACAAAATGTAAAATACTGTTGCTTGTAAGACAGCCCTTCTTTGGAGAAGCTGTTCTAATTAAATCACCATCATTCCATTGTCTATGAAAATAGATTCCTTCTTGAGTAAAATAACATAACCAATAGAGCCAACCTCCTTCAAACTCCATGGAGAACAGAAGGGCAGGAAATAACAAAGGGGAAGACATTTTATGATGCGAGCATGCAAATTTAAGCCACCAAGGGACATAAAGATAAATTTAACACATGAGAAGCACAAGGAATACATTTATAATAGTTCTGGGATAGGGCATTTTAAGAGCAAACTCTACTGACTCTAAGGTTCCTTAACAAAGTACAATTCTTATTTCAGAACATGAAGCATCTGAATCCATTTAAAACCATGAGCCATTTCAACCCCATGTAGCTCTGCTGATACTACAAGTTACTACACTTGCATGAGTTGAGGTTGTGCAGTTGAGGATCACAGTCACACCAACACAAAATACATTTCTTTGCAGCCTGACTCTTGCAACAGCCCAACAATGCCATTTGACTGAGTAGAGGACAGGGTGCTAAGCAGAACACTTCCACTGTTTTTGCTGTTTTGGCTGCACATTCATTTCTAAAATCACCAGCAGCACCTCTCTCCGTTCGCGAGGCTCCCAAAAATGAAGCTGCTTATAACTTGTTTTTTCCAACATCAATATAAAATATTGAGCCTGTAAACTAAAAATGAATCAACTAAAAAACCCCACCCTATCAAAACAAGGAGTTTCAATAAATACATTCTGTTGCATGAAGATGAGGAAAACAAGTATTAATTGCACTACTTAATTCTAGAAACTGTTTCAATCATGATTGGTCTCATGCAAAACTGCCTAAAACAGAAAGAGACTATTAATCCATAGTAGAGTATCGTAAAGAATATTACTGTTTCTTGAAGACCTAGACAGTCTGCAAAAGTTTCTAGTACTGAAACCACAGGAGGCTTCATATATTAGTAAGAAGGAAAAATAGCCAGGATGCGCATTAAATGCCAAGAGTAAAGTCACAAGAAAGTGTTTGCTGGCGCTCAACAAGGCTAGACTCTCAATATCATCATTCAAAGCAGGAGGGGGCTCACAACACATCAGCAGAGCCCTTGTGCTGCAAAACACAAGAAGCTAGGCACATATCAGACAGGTGCTCGCTAGCGGGTGTGCTAACAGGGCAAGGGGGTTCACATTCTTACTGTATCTTCTCAAGATCCATGATCAACCCTCGGCAAACCGCTTTCACAATTATTTTGCCCAAGGTGAATGCTTTATAACATGGTCTCTGTTATAGGAGGCGTGTGCTGGAGGAGACCTGTGCACATTTCAGTACATAATGGCAGGATCCAACTTCAGTGATTACTTCAGGGGTATTGCTGAAACGAACCCCAACCCACTTAAATTTGAATCTAAGGGTACACTAACTCATTACTTTTCTCCTTGTCAAGTACTACATCCACATGAAAAAAAAAAGTCCCTTAAAACTGTCTGAGAAGATACAACAGAAAATGCCTCGTGTTCTCCTAAGGCAGGCGCTGGCTACAGGACAGTCAGGTATAGTAGTTATACTGATGGTACTTCCAGAAACATGCCTTGCTCTCTAAAGAAAAATGTGCCTACTCTGTGCCTATACAGATGCCAGACTGGGAACAAATCTTCTCAGTTTCTAATTATACCAAGAAAAGAAAAGAGTAGAAGCAAAACAAAACCAAACAGAACAAAAACTATGTAGCAGTATTTGTGAGCATTCCCAATCATCACTTGAAAAAATATAACTTCAGCCATAAATGTTTGAGCTCTGTTCTAAATCTAGAGGCCACAATTTTCACATTAGAACCAACTTGAGTAAAACAAGATTCAATCCCTCCTCATTTAAATACGAAACTTTGGGAACCAAGGCCAAAGCCAGGTCACAATTTATACAGTAAAAACGGGTTGTATAAGACAGGGTCTCTCAAGACACCACTGCAGCCACAAAGAAAAATATTTAGTTTTCTAACCTCTGTAAATATAATTTTGAAGTGTGGCTAATGAGACAACTTGGTTTCAATAACCATGGGTTGCTCAAGGTTTCTAATAATTAATACTATGAGCAGAGAAAGATTTTCTCTCTCTGTTACAGATGCTTTCCCTCAACACTGCTTCTGACTGTCCTGCTAAAGTCCTCTGCAGAGAGACATCTCTGTTCATTACATATCACACAAGAGCTTTCTCACATCAGAAAACAAGGGGAGGAATCAGCCTGCATGGTTGCTTTCAAAAGACTTTTTTGCTCATCCATTATCATTTTAAACAAACAAACAACTTGCCTGTTAAGCATTTTCCCCACGTGGCTTCCTGCACTTCAATTTTCCTCCCCATCTCCTCTCACACAGCACACCCTCCAGTTGTGTTGCTATTGTAGCCAGCCCAGTGTAAGCGCAACAAGACCCAAAACACCCCCATGCCACTTCCCCACTCAAGACCTCCATCTACGCTTGCTCACTATGCCTCCCCGGGATGTCCACGTCAAAGATGGTCATTCTGCGCTTACTTGTCCTGCTTGCAAAAGACTCCCAAAATTGCATTTGAGTGACAGAATTCTGCAAAAGAGTATTTTCACAACTTCTGTTTGCAGATCGTAGGCCATTAATAATTCTCTCTGCAGTTACCCCCATGTGATAGGGGGGATTAGCATTTCACCGTGGGTGAGGAAGGACCACCCATAGCTGGACTGGCAACGCAACTGCTCAGCAACCTGGCCGACTGAAGGCCAGGAGGAAAGAAAGGCTGACACTGAATCCTCTTCACACATCACCCGAGCAACAGAGAAAAGGCCCGGGCTCTAGCTAATTTATGAATCATTCCCTCCTAGCACATAAACCACCCACTTATGTGGCAGAAAAAGAGCACACGTGTGCGTCACTGCTTGGAGAAAGCGACACGAGCAGAAACCTTGCTCACTGTGGCAGATTTCTAAAAGTGCAGAGGGAAGAGCAGAGAAAGCCACCACATATCAAGCCACCTGTATGGTGGTCCAAAGCCCCAGGGTCTGCCAGGATAAGCCTCCGGGGAGCTCCTGGACACCTGCTCCTTCGGGAGTCCAAGGATCCGGCAGGGTAAGACTCCACTGAGCAGCACATGCACTCTCACACCCAATCACAGCACAACTGGTCCAAATAAACCAAGAAAGGAATGGAGAAGCTCGAATTTCTTTTGGAAATGGGGAAGCCAAGCTAAGGAATGGGTTTGGTGACTCCATTCAGGACTTGGCTTCATAAAAGGTGGCCAGGAGACTTGAGAAGGAACAGGGAGGTGCTGCTTCCCAGCAAGGACTGTCCCAGGGCTGCTGGATAAAGCACCAGTGCCTCACTGCTAATGGGCATGCAAGCCATTGGGAATGGAAGAGTTCCGGAGGCACAGGCAGTTCTTTGACACAGAACACAAGTAAGCACTGTATCCTCAGGACAGCTGTTTACATGATTTCCCACTCCCTCCTGGTGGGTTTAGTTTGCATTCTGAAAATAGAATTTATGGGCCAATGCACGTGAGAAAAGATGACAAACAACTGGCAACTATGTGCGCTCCCAGGTGAAACTTACAAATTTTCATAAGCAGTTCCCCATGCTTCTCCCTAGAATCCAAACACCAAACTAGTCCCAAGGGTACACCCATGCCCAGGAACAGAGCTCTTGATCCCACTGGGTGAAAATACCTCAGGTGATGTAGGAATGCCTTGCATGGATCCCAGGAGTCAGACTCCTATCTCTTTGCTCATGTCCGGGAGGCCCTTGCAACACAGCTTCACTGAAATCAGCAGGAATGCCTGCAGACAAAGGTCTTGCACACCCAGAGTGAAGATCATAATCTGACTTTCTGAAGCCTCTCTTACCGCAGGACTGGGAACTTCAGGGATGGCAACTTATTGGAAAAACCTGAAGCTCCACATAACCCATCTGCTTTAAACAATCTCGCAAAACTACCATGTCAGCTTAGGAATTGCCTTCCCAGTGCCCACTGCTGTGACAGCTCCAGGCTCCAGCAGCCAGGAAAAGAGGTGAGGCAGCCAGCCTCAGCCAGGGGCTGCACTGCTGCCACTGCACTGCTGCAGCATCCTCAGAATGTACCTGCGATCCAGAGACAGGGAGGATCAGCCCCACAAACAGATCACCCCACGCATGGGAGCTTCAGCACACGGCATCACTCACTGATCCGAAGTTCGGTTAGGCACCCACACAATCCTCCTCAGCTCAGCAGCCAGGGACTGACCTGAGGTTTTGGTCACGTTTCCACTGACTGCGACTGTGTTCGCTCTCTGCAGTTTCAATGCCACCAGTACTTCACCTCCACCAGTAATCCCTGCCCGCCACCTCCACCCATACATCTGCCAGGTCCTTCCCGCAGGCTGTTCCAACCCCCTCAAAGCCCTCGGTACCCACTCAGCTGATGAGGGTGCCAGGCAGTCAGCGTCAGGGGTCCTCCCTTCTGTCAATGACATTGGTGGCCTCCTCTAAGCTGATGGAGGGGACTTGCCAGGACAGCAATCTTCTGCTCGGGGTTCTGCTGCTCTTCACGAGTCCATGTGGGTCGATACTTGGGTTCTGTACACACACACGCCTGTTTAAGATTCAGCAGTGCAGCAACTGCACTGAATTACACTCCCACCGTGCAGGCTCCAGATCACAGAAGCTTTCAGAGAAACTGAAATGCACACCTTGCAGAAAAATATCTCGTAAGTAACCCGGTAGCCTTCACTCGTACCCACACTCTGTGTGACACATCCAGACAGCACTTTGAATTATGCAGTTCAGACAGACCCGCTTGAGTTTACTTCATGATTTTGGTGACCCTTGGACTTTGCTTCAAACTGCCATGTATGCAAGCCAGTAAAACAACAAGCATATTACTTTATATCCAATGGCTGGTTATTAAATGTTTCTAGCTTCAGCACTTTAAAGGTCAAGAATCCACAGTTAATTAAGTTGTCACATGAAATTTCTGTAGCAAATGTTCATTTCGAATGGTTTAAAGCATCAAATGCTAACTTGCAGAACAAGAAAAATACATTCTATGGATGCAAAGATAAGAAAATACTTTACAGTACAGATAAATGAAAGATCAGATGCTTAGCATAAAAAAAATCAAATTAAAACCTGTAAAAACTCAATAGAAGTATCTTAGCAGGCAGTACTACCTTAGATAACAAAAAAGATTTATTTCAAAGTAGCAAGTCTATTTTTTGCTGGGTTTATATTTTGCATTACTTTCTGCTTGGCAAATCCCTAGTTGATTTGAAGTAGAATAACCAAAAAGGAGTTTTGCTGACTGTGAGGCACTCCACAGCTATCTCAGAACCACACCACTTGACTGCCCCAGAGATGTGCTTGGAGACACCAAGCAGCCAGCAGACACGCTTACTTAGCCTTAAAATTCCTTTAAAAAGTGTTTGTAACCATTCTACCTGACAAGCAGTTTATTCTGGATGGCATGCTGTGCTTCTGAAAGCTCCCTATGTTAAAGTAATAAAAGTGACCATCGGTAAATAAAAAGTGCTAGAAGCAGCAATTTACTCACTCCCCAGGAACTCAGGCTAAAGTATGAAAGCTGTGAAGGAAACCCATACACAGTACCATGTAGATCCCTCCTTATACCATTTTCCAGTGAAAATAACTACTTCTAAAGCCTGAGAAGACACCAGATGCCCAGGTTCAGCACATCAGCAAGAGCAAAAGGAAGGGGAAGGACACAGAGTTATTTTCAGGCAGATGAAAAAAACCCAAAACCAGTTTGAAATATGTTGAGTGCTCATGGAAGGCAAGTGCTAAAGTAACGTGGCTGCCCACTGGGATAGAGTACCCAGTATACAGACAAAACAAACTCAAAGGACACCAAAATGGGGAATTTCTTAATAAAGGAAATGAGAGTTCGAAGGTAACAAGAAAGGCTACTAACAGAAAGGGCTATTACAAAAATAAGGAAATGAAGTATCTTCCACCCTTCCTTTAAAGCTGCCCTAACTTACAGTAACTCACCACCTTGGCTTGTTTGAGGAATTTCTTGTGTTTCTGTACATACTCACTAAATAACAAATCCCGGCTAGTTCAACAACGCTTGGCACCTACTGCCATAGCAATATTGATGCAATTCCTTCACCAAAGTTATAAACCAAAGGTGAGATGATAGGAAAATGAGAAATCTGAGTGTCTCAGGGACAGAGCAGGGAAGAGTCTGCATTAAGAGTGAGGAACTCATTTACATTCTCATTAGGATGCTTGGCACAACAATAGAGGATCTGGCGACTACAATTACAGTATCAAGGGATGAGGCCTAAATTAATACCAAACTTTTGGTGTCTTTGAGCATATTTATGATTCACTATGTCCTTATCACTCTAAGACCCTCACAGCTGACAGTAACACAGTCAGAAATAGGTTTTCTTTAGTGGATAAATTTATACATACTTTAAAGCCACACATAAGACTATAACTTCTCCAGTGTCTGAAGTTCTGATGGCACCTTTAGTCATAATAATTAAACTGCACTGGATTTGTATTTTATTTATTTTCATGAGCATTCTTGGCATTGATTTCTGGCAAAAAAGAAAAGAAGAAGAAAAGGTGGTACTAAGACAAAAAGTATTACACCTATACAGTTTTAAAATGTTTATAGCACTGGCATCTTTATTACACCTCTAACTGCATTTAATGCAGCTACAAAAAGAAAGAAAGAAAAACACTTCGCAAGTACAATTTAAGGTATCACTGTAAACACTGAAATTATCACAGCAACTATGTAGCACTTTGGAAGTTCAATGTTGCAAACCTCACTGAGGCTGCAGGAGCACTGACATTTTTTAAAGCATTTAGGTTCACAATATGTCAACAGGGTCTGATAAATTTAATCATAGTAAGCAAAACAATGTCTAAGGATTTATGTTCTTCCTTTTTCTCCTGGTTTTATGAGTACCTTGAACAGAAAGATAAGTATTAGGATTTCGGCAGCCATTAATCTCTTCCTGGATTATTTTACGATGCTGAGAGTGCCAGCCTGTCCCACAGTTGCCACGCCAGCACAAGCCTGGTACCTCAGAGGATGTGCCAAACACTTTGTATCTGGGGCAAGGCACAGCCCCATGGAACCACCTGAGGCCCATACTGTGCAGAGAAGATGCCAGGCTGCTGACCAGC
The DNA here is from genome assembly GCA_013390045.1 of Picathartes gymnocephalus. Taxonomy (NCBI): domain Eukaryota; kingdom Metazoa; phylum Chordata; class Aves; order Passeriformes; family Picathartidae; genus Picathartes; species Picathartes gymnocephalus. Next base: position 151,553 of record WEKY01062288.1, read on the forward strand.
TATTAGAGCAGATAGTTGCACTGCCTTTTTGCCTTTTCAACCCATTGCCTATATTAGGGCTAGATTACTTTACTCTGGCTGAGTTTTCAGGAAGTGCAGTATCCTGCTCCAAGTCACTGCATGCTCAGAAAGCACCAGTGCTGCTCACAGAGGGTCAAAACAGCTCTGGGTCACCTTTGTAAAGCTGCAGCCCACATTTTGAACAGTGAAACATATCTTCCATCTTCTCAAATATCAGGGACATTTGGAGAGAAACAAAGAGGACAGCAAATCTCAGTGGACCAGCCCATCATCTCAGCACAGGTCTTCCCTCCCCACACTGGTTTTGCACTGCTCTGCCTCATCAAGATCATGGATTTTTTCCCTGTAGCAATCAACTCTTGACACCAGCCAAGACAAGGCAATTTTCAGAGAACCTGCAGACTAAAAAAGGCCCAGCATGAAACACTCTAAACAACACAACAGAAATTACTGTTTCAACATTTGCCAAAAGTGAACTTACTTTTAAATCAGCCAAATTTTTTTTGCAGGTGATAAATGTACCACTCTGCTTGTCTCTCCTGGAATCGTACTGCAGTGGTGGCGATAAAGTTGGTTATGACAATGCACAACCCTAGATGTCTATCAATGATTTGTGTTTGAGAGACTACAGATCCTTATCTTGGGGCATTACGTGTAGTAATCAGTCAATTTTGACAGCTAATCTAGAGGTCCATACACATTGTTGCTCAAAGGCTCAGCAGGTATTGCTAAGATCTGTTTTCAGATAACCCAACTATTTACCTACTCTAAAAAACACATATGAAAGGATGTGCTTTATCTCTTCACCAGTGGGTTAAAGCTAAAGGTGAATGAAGTGCAATTTGCAGGCTGGGGGGCGGTGGGCCCCGAAGTTAAATTCAAAACCAGCCTCATTTTTCAATGGGGCGCTGACTACATCCCCAGCCCATACCAAACCACAACCGGCATTATTTATCAAGATGGCGCAACTGCAGGTAAACAGGGACAATTTTTCAATTAAGCTTTATTCCAAGCCTAAGGGACAAACATTGCCATAGCATGACTTTGCTATCAGTGGTATGCGTACCTGCGCTTCAGCCCCAAACTCACTCAACTGTAAACAGTTCAGAGAGTCACGCAGAGCACTGTTGACAAATCCCAAGTTTTACGATCTAACCCTGTGTTGTGCCTTGGGCAATACCCACCAACATTTGTGGGGGCAAACCCTGGTGCTTCAGCGGGCTTGGACCAGTATCTCAGGACATTTTAGCTCTTTGCGCTGGCACATTTGCTGACAGGTTCACACAAGGAGCCTTTGTGGGTAGGAACAATGAGAGAGGCGTGCACAGCACAGGAAAATGGGTGGTCACCACCAAGGGCTGGAAAAAAACCTCTTTCAAAGGAAGGCCTTTGAAAACATTCATTACACCCCACCCAGCTATTTTCACTACAGTATTTCAGCACATAAGAACAACACAGGGAAAATAAACAGCTCACCCTTCAATATGCTGTAGGTTCTCCAACCCCTGAAAAGAAATCAGCAAACATAAAGACGACGAAACTTCACCAAAAGGAGCCGCGTAAGAGGCCACCAAAACCTCTCCGCACCATCTTTCTTCTCTCATGCACCTTCAGGCTCCCTATGTAAACTGACTCAAATAGACATCCTAATTTTCAGAGTAAAAAAATTGAAATTTAAAAGTGTATTGACTAGTAAATACATGACAGCAAGCATTTATAGGGATTGAAAAGTAACTCTATTGACACAACTGAAAAAATTGCCATACAGTCCACTACAATGCATTTCAGTTGTGATTCTTTTCCTGCAAATTTCAGCTAGAACTAGTAAAATATTTCAGGTAAAACAGCAGCCATAGAGCAAAGAAGCAATAAATAATCCATAATTAAACGGGCCTCTGAAACCAGCAGACAGTTGTAAACTGGAAGCCAGTCTTTGGTGGCCATGCTCTCACAGAGACTTGTCTCCATCACAGTCAGCAAGGTTTCCAACAAAGACTGAGCAGGTGAAGCCCCTAGCCTTGGGAACACAAAAATAGCTTCTTCTCCTAAGGCTTTGGGCTTCTCTCCGATGATGCTCTTACTCGAAAGTTCTGTATAGAAAGGCAGCAGAGCGTCTACAAAAGTAATTCAGTCGCTTTGTGTCACCCTGTTTCAAGCACGAGGTCTCTGTGCTGGATGCTCTAAAGACTGCAGTGGGGGCACCCGCCAACTTGAAAATGTTTTGTCTCCTTTAGAGAAAATTCAAAACACTCACTAAAATTGCTTTGCAGCATTGTCTGTTAATAAGTCATGCTTTGTCCTTCCAAAGTGTCAAATCTTCTAATACTAAAGTTAAGAAAACAGATCTTGCAATAAAATCTGTATTAAATAATGCCAACCCTTCTTTACTTTTTCGATCTTAATCATTTTAATGTGCACTTGGTAATGATGGAAGTTAATGACTTCTCCTTCTCTATTTCTTAGTGACTTGTAGCCATCCATGGTAAGATGACGGATATCCAGAAAGACAGATTAAACAACCATTTATTTGGCAAGCAGGGAATAATAATTCCTGAAAATAACAATACAGATGATCTAAATTTTGATCATTCCTTGTAACACAGCTTCCTCCACTTCCTGCAACAATGATCAAGCACAGATTCTGAGGGCCAGGCTACATTTCTTGCCCTCTGGGGTGTGGGTTTTGTCTGTACAAACATCCCGGGACACAGCTCATTCTTAGCCCCTGCTTGCTTTTTGGAGGGCTGTTATTTTATACAGTAGCTCTTTAATTGTCTCTCTCCTCCTAACTAAGTCATCGGATAAACTGGAACAAGTGATAACTTTGCATGCTGTGATTTTGAGTTCTCATTAGTATTCAAAGTCTGCCACTAGTTTAGGTCAATAAAAATCGAAATTTAGTAGCTTGAGCTGGGGTTAATTTTGTTCTTTGCTTACTACAAGGTAAAAGGATTGATACCAAAGGGTTAGATTACTTCAGCTACCTGGCCAGAAAAGTAGCAGTCACTTCAGCCAAGTTAGGCAATTCCTCTAAATTTACAGCTAAAATCAGAGCCTGGCTTGATGTAACCTGGGGACAATCAGTAACCCCCAAAAAACACACCTTCAGCTCCTGGCAAGGTCCTGAGGAGCCTCCTCACTGCTGACCTGCCACTTCACACCCATGGTTGTGGCAGAAGCCGGAGGAACATCGAAACTCCAGTACTTGAGGAGGAAACAATTGTGGCCCCTCAACACTCAACTGCAGTATTTCAAATATTTTAAAAATTAAGGCTTGGTTCTGCCGGGAAATGGCCGCTAGCTCCTGTGACACATCACCCTGAATAATTACTCACTAAACACTAACTTTCAAAGGGAACTGATATAAAGGCTGTGTTGTAACACAAAGTAAATAACTGGATGCAGTCTCTTTTGTTTCTTGCATTATTGCTTCCCTGCTCCAACTGTCTACTAACTCCTTAAACTGCTACATAGCTACAATAAAAGAAATGGTTACTCTGGGAAAAGGAAAAAAATATTATGAACATGAGAAGCAGCAAAGCTATGAAGAAATTCTGTACATACACAAAAGTAAATTCACGTGGCCACATTTTTTTATATTTTCTGGTTTTTACTTCAGAACTATGAATTAATGTACCAGTATTTTGGTATCATTCCTGTTGGAGCTTTTGTTCTCAAGTTTAAGAAAACAAGGCACATATGCGTATGCTGGGCCTGATTCTCATCTCCACCATGGTCCCATCACTCCAAGAGGGCACAATGCAGGAGTCAGCCGTAATAAATTCTGTTTATGAAAAATATAGGTAGGAAGAACAAAATTCTTCCAGAAAAGAAACAAGACTTTTTTGTTTCATATGATACTATGCACAATTATCAGCTTACTTAACAACACCTTACAACCAGACAGGTCTTCGAGATCTGTAAGAACTGTGCATATGTCAGGGTGTGGTACCTCAATATTCACTGGTTTGAATCTAACTATACAGCAACCAAATTTCTGATGGGAATGTCCAAGATGCACATGCTGAAATGCATGCAACTGGATCAGTACACACAGAAGTGGCCAAAAGAGTTACACAAAACAGATGCCATTTCCCAAGGCAGGGGTGAGGGTGCTCGCATCCCACTAACTACCAACACTGTTTTGTAAACATACTTTGTGCCTCCTCACAGTGGTTCTTGAAAAATAAAATTTTTATTCTTCTCATCTTTTCCCTAAATTATGTAACCTAATCAACTGAACTGCACAATCTCCCAAAACCTAACCACTTTCTCAGAAAAAGAAAAAAAAAGGAAAAAAAAAAAAAGAAGGAAAAAAGACAAAAAGCTGTACTCACTACCAAAAATTATGGTTCTGGGATGGTACAGAGGCCAAAGCTGAGGTAGGCTGTGAAACAACTGTATCACCACCACCACCACCAGAAGTGCAGGGGAGGGCTGCGGCGCAGAGAGAGCACCACCTACACATGTTGATACAAGCTGAATCCAAAAGGGAACAGCGCTTCTTGTGCTAATGTATTCTTTTGAACTGTGTGTGTCTGCCAGTGCAGTTAGCTACGTTTGTACAGAACATGCTGCTGTGGTCAAGAGTAGTTATAAAAATATATTTACTCCTTCAGAGACAGGGAAAAAAAAAAAAGTCCTTTAATACAGAATACAGAACATGAATAAATATTTAACTCTTTTGCTGAAACAGCTTTATGCTACTGTGAAATACATTTAAGACTAAGGCATATGGAAAACAAGAGTCCTAATTAAAGAGCAAGGCATAGTACAGCTATTCGAGTCAATGCAAGTTGTACAAATATGAATTAACTTGATTTAACATAGTTTTAATCAATGGTACATTTATAAAATAACAAGCCTTGGAGAGATACATTTCATGTACATACTATTGATTTTATTATACTTTGTAAAAAAAATATAAAAATCCATTTTATTCATGATTGTATATAATAACTGCCTACTTAAACTTTTCTCCCTTGTTCTTATTATCATTTCGTCATACAGATAACAGTCTTCTACCAATTTCTGTTGATTCTGAAGAATAGTTGAAAACATTGGGGAATGCCTTCAAGGACTGAAAGACAACAGCCGTTACCAGAACAAACCCATGTGGATGAACATTTCAACCACAGTTTCTCCACTTAAGAGGAAACCAATCTCTCAGATCACTAAGAATCAAACAGGCGATTTTCATGACTGATAATAAATTAAATTTCTTTATCTACCAATAAACATTTACCACAGCTGAGAACAGGTTGTTATGTTTAACCAACAAAAGCCTGACAAAACCTTTCTAAAAACACAGTGAACAAAATCAAACCACTATGTAAGAAAAAAGAGACTCTCCTCTATCTGCTATATTTCCAATTCGGCTCCAACACATAATGAGGTGGGGTGTAGGTCTGTGCCTGTGCAGACACAGGGATTTTGTTCATTGTGATTACAGCATGTTTTATTAAAAAACTGAATGAAGGTCTGTTTCCCTGAAGCTCTACCTTGCTAACAGCTCTGGGAGAAGGATGAATGACAGCGTCAAATCTCATCAGCCCGGAAATGAAGAATGCCAAGAACTTGTCTAACCTGTAGATCAGAGGTTGCAGGATTCACTTGAATTAATACAATTTGAATTTGAGCGTTTCTTTAAAACAGCAGTCTGACCAACTTAAGCAATTTTCAAGGGTAGAGAACCAAACCCAAACCACGGCAACATTTAGAAAGTTGCTCTACTGTCAGTCACCTTCACTGTCAAAATATTTGTACAGATTTTCTTTTTCCTCCATTATAATTTATTTCTTACTGCCTATTTTTAAAGGCCTGAAGTTATTCTGGGCACATAAGTGTACCTACACAATACCACTTCACTTTCAGTCTCTGTTTCATGCTCTGAAAATTCTCCTAACCAACAGGTCTTGCATCACTGCTATGTTCTGTGCAGAAACTAGGTGCAAATTCAAACCCAACATTAAACATGAGAAAACATCAGGCCAAGCAGGAAAGAGCAAGGAATTACAAAGTCGAGTTTGCCAGAGGGGTGAGGAGAGACAGAGAAACAAGTAAGCTAAGCTGTGGGGATTAAGGAAAAAAAAAAAAAAAAAAAAAAAAAAACACATGCACACAAACATTCCCCACCCCAGTTCCCAGAAAATCGGGAGTTTGCTTCTGGTGAACGCTATTTCCCCTTGTGCCTTCCACAGGTAGCAGCCACAGCAAGTCACTCCTCAGGTGCTTCCAGAGCCACTGCGCTCACTCATACTCACCGTCACGCGCCGTCAGCATTCGCTGTGCCCGGCACAAACATTCCTACAGATGGATTGCTCTGGACAGTAAAAACCAAAGAGTGGCTACAGGCAGCAGCTGCAAAGCCTGTTTCTGTGACCTTTCCCTCACTAGTGTTTACATGGGAAGGATGGAATGCCGTAGAGCATACCCTCTGATGTACAGTTGACTAAAACAGCTTTGCAAAGCCAGTCTCAAAACATGTCTTTCCCACGTTTTTGGGAACTGCAGCTATTTAAATTATCATCTTGAAATATTAAACTCCTCACTTCCTCATTTTAGCATTAAAAACAAAACAGCAACAAAACGACTGGGAAAAACATCCTTGACATGACATGTCCCATATCTGACCCATCCGACTACTGCTCAGAGCAGGGATCCAGTACTGACACTCATCCCCATGCACAAACAGGGAACCCAAGGAGAGGAGGAACAGCAAAAAACATCTGAAACTCCATCCAAACAACAGTACTTGTGGTACAAAGGAAGAGGACACAGTGGGGACACAACAGAGTTCAGGATGAAGGACTAGTCTGTGATACTACAAAGGCAAGGTCTCCCCTCGCAAATGTTTCTCTGGGGAATCACATCACACCTGTCCCTGGGATCAATTCTTACCTCATCACATTAACTTAAATGGAGTTATCCTGACTTGCACCAATGGGAGATTGGAATACAACTCTTCAAAATAAGTTTTATTTTATGTTTTCTTGTGTTGTGTTAATGCCAATAAACAGGAAATACTTTGCTCTCAGACTCTCCTGGGACACGTCACGCTCCTTACACCAGATCAGCTATTAAGAAGCAGTGACTGTTCAGCATGGGAAGGAACATCTAGACATCCACATCACCTCTGTTACTTGGCTACCAAGAAAGAAGGATAAAAATTTAAAAGAGAAAGTAGGTAGAACCAACAGTTTTGGGAAAAGTTTAAACAAAACAAGGGCTCTGCAAGGAAAAAAGTAACACTTTCTATAAATCTATTATAGAAAACAATGGGAGTTTCACATAATTCCAGAGGCCATGAGAGAATTAATCTCTAGCTAGCCTGTGATATAGCATTTCCAATGCCTCAATACAAATCTATTTTAGTAGAGAAAAAGAAATAAAATATTGAGGAGCATTTGAAATGAATACCATATTAAAAAGCAAGAAAGACCACAAACAGAGGTTCACTAAATGATGTTCTCTTCCATACAGAAGGTCGAAACATGGAGAGAACTGGAAACCAGATTTTTATCAAACCATCTCTGGAGGAAGTAGATAACACAATACAGAAAATGGGATAAAGATTTGGGAGTGCCGTCAGCAGATTTAGGGAGAGGAAAGGGAAAGCACACAACCAAAGAAAAAAAAAAAAATCCCATGAGTGTAGAAAGACTTCAAGAATATGTAAAACACTTCCAAGTGCAGACCTAGAATTAGATAAAGAGAGGAGTCAAGAACTTTTCACCCTAAGTGTCTTGCTTCACAGAGGGGAAAAGGTGCAGGTGTGCCTGAAATGCAGGAACATCTGGACTTCATTAAGTCCTAGTTATGCAAGCACCGATCATCTTAATTAACCAGGCTTTGAGAACTGTCAGGAGGACAAAGATTAATTTTGTTTAACGCCATGAAAAACACTTTTTAAGAACAAAAGAGCTCAGCCCGCGCAGTAGCTTCATCAAGAAAGATAACACTTCTTGTTCCCACAGGGATAGTGCAAAGAAGAGGAAAAGATACTGCACAAAAACAAAAATGTACCTTCTATGAATACCTTTATAGAAAGATACATGACTGCAACTGTGCAGATAAAACTCAATCCTCAAAAAAACACCAGACCAACCCCACAAACCAAAAAACTACAACTAGAATAAACCTTATGTCAGGATCTATTTTCTGTATGGTCAAGTATTTTTTCCCCATGTTTCTGCTCACAAGCTTGCTGTGTCCTCACCCACGGCAAGCTCCCATGGCTATCTGCTCAGTGAGCCCCATGCTGTCCCTTGCACATGCAAGGCCACTGCCAGCCCTCCTCAGACAGGTTAAGTGCTCCCTTAGTGAGAACACCTGTCCTGTGAAGCAGAGTCCATTTCATTGACTGAAAAGCCTTTTCCAATTTGGCCTGAGTGAATTTCTTTTCATGGCTGTCTGCCCAAATATCTCATGTCTTGCATGCTTTATCCCTGGTCCAAGCGCTCACCTAAACGACCTAAATTGGCTCATTTTCTAGTGTGCTTCTGCACTCACATCACAGGCCAGGAGGAGTTGAGCCCTTGCATCCTCCTCGCTGAAGGCAGATTGGAAGTTCAGACTAGAGCTTAGTCTAAGACGAGCCGTCCTGAGGATTTAATTCTGCATCTCCATCTGTGTTTCACACCAAGTTATCCACACAGATGTTATTTTCCTAGAGCTCTCAATCTTTCATGCTGCTGTTTCTATACTTTTGAGAGCTACCTCTCTATTTTACTCTGTCATCAGGGAACTGGGGACCATTTTCTGCAGTGAAACTGCTTTGTCCAACATCCATTCATACCTACAAGATCACAAATAAGTAAGTAAATATGACGAACAGCAGAGCTTCCCCTGTGCCTGCTTGTACATTGGCATTCATACTCTGGCCCTGGTTTCTAGACATGCATTAGTTTTGCTACTCATTTTTGTTCTCTAATGTTTCTGTTAACCAGGTGTAAACACTGCCAACACATTACACTGCTTTGTTTTCCAACTATGGGGATACAGCTTTGATGTTACCCAAACTTTAACTTCATTGAAGTTGTGTTTAACATGCCATGAACAGAATCACCTTGTGCATCACATCCTGTCTGCCTGTTAGAAGCCAGAGCACACCTGGTACTCTACACTGCAGGCAGACCTCTGCCACCGTACCTTCAGGTTATTGCCCTCAATTTGCATTTACATCAGTCAACTAGAATTTAGGGTTTCTTCCAGTATGGCATTGCTATTACTCCACTGTATTCCTATCTAAATATTATGCCTCGAAGACAACTTTCACGTATTTGACCAGTATTGACAAAGAAGAATTTAATTACATGTTCTGCCATAAACACATTTTTAATAGCACACTACCCTTTTTTCTAAACTTTGAAGCTGCAGAGGGAATAAAACATTACCCACAGAATGGGCATAATACAGAAGCAAAACTCAAAGTATTATAACATCATACATTCCTAAAAACAGCATCAGCTACAATAAATGCTAGGGCACTACAGTACAATACAGACCCATACCGCTTACAAGATTAACACAAAGGTTTTTGTCAGATAAAAGTACTATAGAAGTTCATACATGTGGTATTTTCTCCTACATGATATATGAAAATATCAAGACATTAATGCATAATAAAATATTAAAGCAATAGGACCTTTGCACATTGTATTAGCCTGTGACTGTACAGAATTATCTGACCAACACCAGTAAGACTATTTGCTCTAGCTAATAATCTGCACAGCTACACACATGAAAAGACTTCCCCCAGCTTTTCAGCTGCCATTGTCTTAGTTTTTAGGGCAAGAAGAGGGAGTTCATGTACTGTACAGATTGCCTGGACCAACAAAACTCAGCCTTCCCAAGGATTACAGTCCTTGCAGCCAACACAGCGAAACAGAAATTGGGAGCAATAGGTGGAGAAGGAGCTGGAGAAAGGGCAGGTATTTTGAAGGATGGTCAGGAGCAAGTCATTTAGGAATGTGAGAGGGTAACTGTCCTTGACATTTGCAAACTGGCAAGTGCTGTACAGCAGTGTCCAGGCTGCAGCTATAAAATACTTTGTACTGCAGCTAGAGTTTAGCAGTGGTTCCCTACTTGGTCACTCACAACTCAGTGTCTTTAAATAAATACTTTTATAAACTATAAATGTACGAATGAGCATGTTCAGCTTTTGCAAGAGACTAAACATCCTTGAAATACCCTGGACACTGGCTACCCATCATCAATGTAATAAGAAGTCCAAGCATTTAAAAAATGATGAGAGGTTAAGTCTGGTTTACAAGAAAATTATAAAATTGAAGTGTTCGTGCATGTGTGCGCATATTCATATTAGAATCACACATTAGAATCACTATGCACATACAAACACATGGGGCTCAGAAGTCTTTGCCTTTCCATTTCTGAATTTTTGTGAGCAACTGGGACAACTTCAAACTTCTCTATCTTAAAATATTAAATATAAAAAAAAAATACACAGAGAGACAGAAAGTACCTGTCCCACACCTAAACATCAAGAATGAAGACCTTCACAGTAACTATTTGTGTTACTCATGGTAGGAGCTACCAGCGCTGCAATGACAGAAATAATTTTCTCAGTTTTTGTCATTAACAGACACATTCCACAAGGTGGGATGGATAAAATCATACTGGTAACTGCACTTCAAACTGTGCACAAACTTTGACTTGGCAATACTGTAGTACAGAAAAAGAAGGAAAAGTAATAGTTATCCCACAGAAACTTACCAATGCCAGGATTTAGTATAACCATAATTTTATTGCCTGAAGCCTCTACTGAAAAGGCCCTTCCTCGCACAGGAAGGGGGAGAAGACAATAAAAACCAGAGGACAGAAGTAGGTTACAAGTAAACATTATCCATTTAAACTGCTAATGGCAAGCTCTGTTGTTATATTTTTATCAATGCTTTTCTGCAAATTACTTTTATCAGTGATAATTTAGCTGTTATTTCATTATCTGGCAGAGCAGACAAAAGGAAAACAGATTTGTTTTACAACAGCTCTAGCACTTACTCTGTCCATTAACATTGACAGACGAAGGTTAATTAAAGCTCTTAGACCACATTTTCAGCATATGTGGCACTGAGGTCTCTTTTTCTAACCAGTATGTGTTTCTAAAGGAGAACAGATTTCATGCTAATGCTTTTATTCTCTCCACACAGTTAATGCAAATTTTTGTATTTTCATATTTCATATTTTTTCTCCATTCAGTTTTATGTGCCTCCAAAAACATCTCAGGACAATCAGTGAGAATCAATATTTTAAACAAGGAAAATACTACATTTCAGTCAGCTGAAGAGTGAAACATCACCTTCCCTCCTTCCAGTTTTCCTAAGACCATAAAACCACAGAGAGGCTGTGCTTGATTAAAATAATAAATATGCATAAAGAACCCTTGGAGGACTTTATTTTGTTCCAATGCTCCTCTTCATTCTTTTTTTAGCAATGTTTTCAGCTATTCTACTTACTTCAGTAGAGGTAAACAGATTGCTTTATAACTTTCATCTAAAATAATAAACTTATTTATAGAAGCTAATGTAGCAAGCCAGCTGTTCTGGGCAAACAGTGGGCTCTCCATTTAAACGACAGTTTAATGGCTTTGATTACAAACAATTTTGCAAGAAAAACAACAAAATATTACTGACTGCTCTGAAAGTGCAAGTAATTAGTCATTAGTAATAACCATTCTAACTATATAATACAGTCACTTCTGTTCTTTCATGAAACAGCCTTTCACTTGGACTTAACAAAAAAGCCGTATTAGAAAACCAGAATTTCAAAGTCTGAACTGACAGATATTATGGCTTGCTCTGAAGACTATTTGTGTTACCATTATAAAATATATATTCTTTAATTTTAGATATTTGGGATAGTTCTAATTTGTGATATACAACCCACATAAAAGGGCTCTTTTTCAAAGGCAATAAATAATGTCATTACCAGTTGTTCAGTCTAAAATTGCTGCCATAACCCAAGCACAAACATTTATTAACATACCATGCAAAATTAAAAGCTAGCAACAAAGTATTTCAAAGAAAGAATATTCTGCTTTGTAGAAGCAAAATGAAAGAGTTCTGCCACCATATGTTCTTTACTGACTATTCAGGTTTGTGACAAATTAATCCAATACTGTCAAATGTATTTTCATTTTCTAATAAACCCCTCATTTTTCTCAGAATAAGATATTTAAAAGCCTCAGATAAATTTAATTTTGTTTTTATGTCTCTTCAGCAAACATTACATGACCAATTACAAACAAATGTTACTGCTGGGGCAGGTCACATTGATGAAAATAAATTTATATTAAAGCACATGGAAATTTGGAAGAGTAAGAAAATACTTCTTGGACTACCATCAAGGTAATTTTAAAGCACAAACATGAATATAATTTAATCATTTCCTTACAAGCAGCCTTCACTAAAGGGCTCCCAAAGAAATTACAAAAATGAAGTGTCAGAGCAAGTATTTTAAGAGGACCATTACTGAGATGGGGGAGGAGGAAGAACATGGTAGTTGAGTATTTTTAACTAGCTTTCCAGAGATGAGTCTAAATCAAGCTCTTACGAATCTTCCCTGTCATAACCCACTACAGAGGTGAAAGGTTGAAGCTTTCCCAGAGGTTCACTGTGCACAACAAACACTGGAAGTTCCTTAAATTTAGTTTATATATAACAGCAAAAGTGCTGTGGCCAGTGACATCCCATACCCACACAGTCCCATTAGTACTGAACAGGGCACAAGCAGGGCAGGAAAAAAGCACAAAATGGCCACATTTTCAACTAGTCTTAGTGCTCATGTCTGCACAAGTTAGTGCTCTTACACTCTCTAAACATGCAGTGAAAGGACAACAAAGAAATCCCTTACTGCAGACATTGGACATATATTGCTATAAATACTGGATTTTTTCCTAATGAATTACGATTAGTTGTGAACTATTATTAAGCTTTACAAAAGGACTTGAGAGTGCTCACTTTTGTTGTTGTTGTTTTAAGCAGAGATGCAGTGAATAATTTTGAGTAATCTGAGATTGTGAACTCTGCAAACTGGACTGGAGCAGCAAGTTCAATACCATGTGGCTAATCTGGGGGACGCCTGGTGGGAGCTTGGCCACTCGGCCACTCCTTGGCTTTTCTGCTAGGCACCTGACCTGCAAGCTATTTCATGCTGTAATTTATCTTCAAGTATCAGGGAAATCAGTAGGAGAGGGAAGGCTGCTGAATGCGTGTGCTGAACCGTCTAGGAACCTGCCATTCCAACTGCACTTAGGACTCACTCTTCTAATGCTATCTCCAATCAACCAATAAAATAAAATTAAAATGAAAAAACCAAAACAAAACAATAAAAAAACCCAACAAAAAAACCCCAAAAACCCAACAAAACACTTTCCCTTGAACTTTTGGAAACACTTTAAAAAATAAAAGAGTCAATATAATGGAGGTGGTTCCAGAAGAAGCTATCAGCACAATCAAAAAGAAACTACTGAGTTTCACGAGACATTGTCATCATCAGCAAGCTCAACATAAGGAGATTTTTTCTGCCTCAAGCTGTTCATACAGCACTGGGGAAGAACAAAGGGACATTAATGATGCTCTTGCACGTACTGCACAGCCGGACCAGCATCAGAGAAGGGTTGAAGAGCCTCAGGCTGCCAGTCTCTTGCTCCACCAGGCGCCCTGTCTACAGCCACCCACAGCCCGCAACATCTGCTGCAGGTTCTGCAGAAGCCAGCATCAAATACTTGAAGAAAGTTGAGTTTTCACAACATGATGCAAATGAGAATTTAGTTTCAGCTGGTTTGTGAATACAGCTGCTACCCATAAACCTATCTTTTTCACACTCAGGTGATCTTTGACATTATTATGCCCTACAAATACCTACAACTTGTTTGGTACATGATGTTTCAAAAACAAGAACAGCTTTGTAATTAGGATTTTGCCTTGTATATAAGTAGTGGTAACCACAAAATGTATTTAAGGCGATTTGCTGTATATGCAATTCTATCAAGCACATAAACATCCCTCTCCTAAACAGAGCCTATTTGCCTTCATTAACCATCCTGGTGCCCCCCCAGCTTTTCGAAGGGCACATAACCATCTCTTCTCTTCATCACTCCCTGCCTACGCCAGCACCCTCCTGTCTGTCAGTGCCTCACTCCTCCTTTGACATCTCAAAAGTCTCCATCACAGACTTTATACTTTTTAAATAGTGACAGATGTATAGAAGAGTTTCAGCATCTGCATATGCTAAGTGCCTTCAGTTCTTCAGTAAAGTCACCCTAAAGGAAGCAAATGCAAATTACTGCCTTCCAGACACAAGGCACGGTCCTGGGCACCTTGTTATTAAACCATTAACCTTCGCCTTTCATTTTACCTATGTTTTCAGTATTCAAATGTTGCTCGAAAGAGACAACCTTAGTATTTCCCCATGCTGCAATTTGTTACCAAGTGCTTCACTCCAATGATTGAACAGTGACAAACAAATGAGAGTACCAGTTCTCAAGCAACAAGAAAGCAGTTCAATAATTACTGCAAAAGTTAACAATGGTGTCCCCATAAAATCTTGCAAAAATCTGTTTATCATTCCTATGCAATCCCTAAACCAAGATTTTGAAAGAGCCCTAAATACCATTTTCTCTGCCTTCAAGGCTATAGCTCTGTACCCTATTGATGCTCCAGTTTATCAGAAGATGATGCTAACCAGGGTTGGTATCTTATCTCTGTAATCCCCCAGAGTTAGGCCAAGGCTAGTGTTGTGCTATGGATATGTAAAAATGTGTTTTGCTGTGGGAAAAACCACATGTAATTTGGTGAAGAGCCTGACTAATTGGTATGGAATAATTATGGTTGCTGGTACCAAATGTCTGTTTCCCTGAAAAAAAAAAAAAAAAAAAAGAAAACCAGATTTTCATAAGAGTCCTTATCTGTTCAACTAAAAGACTAAAAGTTGGTTCATACACATATTAACAGATATACAACCATGACATCTCTGGTTAAAAAGCATGAATGGCTACTGAAATCTGTGGGAGGGGGTTTCGCTGTTGATTTGGATAGAGTGGATGTAAAACTGGTTTGCCCCTTCATCAACCCTTTCTGTCCTCTTGGTGCACCCTTGCCTACAGAGAAATACACAGCAATATCCCTGGCAGGCAAGGTGAGAGGTTAATGTAGCTCAACATCTTTCCATCAGCTCACTTCAACCAGCAGACACTTCGAGAAGGACAGAGAAAGCAGAGATGCTTCCCCAAAACGCTCTCCCAGCCTCCTTGCCTCTCAGCCTTCCCCTGAGGAAGTGTTCAGTCAAACCTCCAGCAGTGACTATGGGTGCTTTTGATGACTGAAGGCCAGCACACACCCAAGCCTCAGCAGAACCCTTTGAAACTGCCCACTGCAGTAAGCCAGCATGACACTCAAGAGCTGAACTGCTCATCAGCCTTCACAGCTCCCGGTCCTGTCCTGCCAGCCCTCCCTTTGGGCTGGCAGCATGGCAGTCTCCTCAGGGGACAGCCACGCTGCTCAACAGAGCTCCCTCCGCACGAAGGGCAGAGCCCCTCGGTTCCTTTCCAGCCCCCAGGCATCATTGGTGCTACAAACGCCACCTCCACCCAAAAGACAACTTCACCAAGCCTGCAGGTCCTCTAATAACAGCAGAAGTGTGCCTCTTGTCCTCTGTTAAACCTCCCTTTGCATTAAGCTCTTTTTTCAAAAATGCTCCCATACATACTTATTAAAGCAAACTAAAAAATATGGGTTTTTTTCCCTATTTAGAGAAACCGAAGTGTGCACACTGCATAAGATCTTACCGTTTTTTCTGGGACTTTCTGAAATTTTGAAAAGGTGCCTTTTCATAAATTTTATTGCTCAGCCCCACATCCCCATCATACCCTAATGCTTTGAAAAACTCAAACAAAAAAAACAATGTACTATAAGCAATAGTTAACATTTACTGTTCACTTCTGCTTGTTCTGACAAATCTGTCAAGCAAGCACCTTTTTAGATCTCTATTTTTTGTAGTATGGCTAAGACTACACTTCCTCACCATAGCATATGCTGGGTTTTAATGTTAATTTTACTGTTCTCTCATTTCACTTTTTCAAACCACATCCATTTAAGCTTTTTAAGCATACTTAAACATACAAATTTACTAATTGTTGTTATTAGATCTATCCTCTAAGAGGCTAAGTATACTGAATTACTACATCAGGCAGTAGGAGAAGCTCTTCCAAAACTCCTGAGGTCCTCAGTACTTAATGAGACTGGATTTTACAGCATACATTAAAACTGCTGGTACACACCTACAGCATTCCCTCATGTGCACAGGTCCCTAATGACAGCATACAAGTTACATTGCGTGAGACACGGCGTGTTCCCTCGTAATGTCACAAGGTTGGCTTTCCCTGCTGACAGACTACAACCACTGGGCAAGTGCCATTAAAAAACTTTAAATTATAAGAATAAACTAAAATAAGTATCAGTAACTCTCTCTCAACAGCAATACCTGTATCAGAAGTCTCTCATTCCCCCCTGCACACTACCTGTGAAAGAGGTTCACAGGTGCTGCCACTTTGCCAGCTGCAGCATACAGCTCATGAAAAGCACTCTACTGCTCTTTGGCTCTGTGAGCATAGCCACATTTCTGCTGTTCCCAGTTAACCTTTATACAGACTCTTCCCTAGATGTGAAGTTCATTCCTGCTCCTGTAAAAGTTCGGCCTGAGAAACACGGAGTAAGCTCTTCAGCTTCAGGAAGGGGCAGGCATACAGGCTGAAAACACTCGGTGTTAGGCGAGCTGCTCTCGTCTGCCTTTATCTGTGAGTGCAGGCATGTTGGAAGTGTGTATCTGCCCTACACATCCTTCAGTGGAGAGCAGTATCTCCGAGCACCAAAAGCCGTGTGACGGAGGCTGCTGTGCCCCCAGAGATACCTATCACTCCTCTCCTGCAGCAGGACACAGGCTGGATGGGCCATCGGTGTCCTTAACACATGCCTGCATGAAGCTCCAGACAGGGCCATGTCCCCAGTGACGCGAGGGGCACAGGGTGTTCCCCGGCTCTGAAACCAGATTAAAGTGCACAGCTACATGCATGTTTACTTGACTGAGATCCACATTTAGACATGTATACAAGTGAACAATCTCAAGCCGTTTACTGAATTCCCACTGAATGCAGCGGGTATCTGTCTGCCTGTACAGCTGAGGATTAAGCCCCCAAACCTTCTGCAGTGCTCATTTGCACATTTCTAAATCATCAGAGAAAAAAAGGAAAGAGACCATGCCCATGTGACCGTGCATCTCTCCAACACTTGGCTACATTTGGATTCAGAGAGCAGGTGTGCCTTTTTAACACTGGTGAAAGAAGGGCTAAGGCTTAGCCCATCTTTTTTGAACAAGAGTTTCTCAATCTTGTTATTCTATACGCTGAGTAAATGTCTAGCTCTGACTTTATACGCCAAAACAATTTTTCTGAAATAATTTAAAATTAGTTAAACAGGAGGGACATATTAAAAGAAATGGACTGTCATGTCCTAAAATATCTCTCTAACTGCTTCCATTTTGAGAAAAAAAATCCATCTTTATTGACAGTGAGCTGTGTTCTCCAGCTGGCTAAGCAGTGCTTAGCCCAACACCTTTTCCAATTTTTATGCTTTTTCCCTAATCTTAGGGCCAACCTAAGCATCAGTCTACTGTGACCATACAATTCATATTTGTATGGCTTATCCAGAACTCCAAACCCATCACTGAGGAGCAAGCTTGTTGCTTTTCTCCATCGTTGGTCAAAACATGTTAAGGTCAATCTGGTTTATCTGGCAACCATGCTGCGAGAGCTGTTTAGTCAAGCCAGACTAGGATTTCTGGCTTTGCATTCATCTGTCAAAAATACAGGATATGTAATACACACTCCCAGGAGATGCTGGTATTCCCAATACTATAAAATGGTTTGCTAGATGTCAGTAGTATCACTCCTCTACTACTCTATCAATTCTCCAAGTATGGTATTAGCTGGACTGTAGCCATTAAAATGTTAATCCTAAGAATACAAGGTAATAAACCACTTTTAAATGACCAAGAAAGCTGACTCGTAACACACATTCATCAGTAGAAGTTTATTTTCCATTAAGTTAATCAGACTAAAAGACAGTGTTGCAAGAAGCCATGTGTAGGCAGAATGACTTTTTCTATGTCAAAGTTACGGTGACAACTGGATAACCTGGATTCATGGAAAAGATGATGGTATGAAACAATTTAAACAGAATCTCACATAACTGTGATGACTAAGTAAATTCTAATGCTTTCCCTTAAAATGATTCTTCTGTTTCTTCAAAGCAGATAGTATTTAACTGGAAGATGATACATGACCTGGGAGCTATAACAGAAAAAAATCAGTACAGTCTATTAAGTAAGTTTACAAACATACTGAAGTGACTATTTTGTCATCTCTACTCTTCAGCTTCTCAAAGCCATGCCAGGAACAGGTTTGTCAAAGAACATGAGTAACAGTTTGAAAATTGCGTTTAAACTGTGTAGAAAGTGTCAAGTTAGACAAATATCTTTCTGACAATGAGTTACTGACAAAGCTCTGTAAGTACACACAGCGTTCCACATATAACTACATGTGCAAACACAAATATTTAGAAAATAATCAGCATAAATGCAGTGACATGGCACAAGCTGCTATGAAATAGACTTTCAAAACACATACAAATAATCTAGGCTAGTAAATGGTAAACATTATTAAATACACTTGCTTCAACAGTAATGCAAAACTAATGCATATTTTAACTACAGACAATTGCAGAAAACTTGCGTGGAAGCATTAAAAACCATCAGCGTGAAAATACTATTTTCTGAAACTCCTTCCTGAAATTCCTATCATTAACACTCTGGATACCTGGAGCATGTTTTCAAGGCAAATGTAACGACTTTTAACTTAGGGGCTACTAGCAACAACAAGAATTTCAGAGCGCTCTGAAAATATGCTTTCACTGGGTGCTGCCTCCCCCATCCTTAATTAGCGCCAGTATTGGTTGCAGAAATCAGAGCAACAGCAGCACTTATTTCAAAGGTGCAGCCAGTCTGAAGTCGCGCCTCACGCTTATCTCGTCACGAGGCTGCAGCAGCCAGCTTTATTAAAGCCTTCAGACATGTGGGCACTGACATACGCCCCCACTGCCGGAGGCTTCCCCACGGAAGGGTGCTTCCATTGGCGTCACCACCGCGACGCCTCCAGCCACTGACATGGCTCAGCTGCACGTTTGCAGGACTGGCCTTTTAAAAAGTCGACCATACAAACTGGGCAGTGACCAGAATGAGCTGCAGTTATACAAGAAGCAAGGAAATATTATGCAAGACCACAGGAAGTCAGAGGAGACAGCATTCTGGGCAGGCCTGGCAAGGAGTCTGTGTGAACTTCAGCTAACAAGCAAAGCTCGGTCATTGGCGCCAAATTCAGCAGAGAACATTCCCAGTGCTGCAAAGGATAACACTCCCCGTGCTTTTGCCAGTGGGCTGCGTTCCAGGACGCCATGTACCTGATGAAATGCAGATAAACCCGGGTCTTACTTTTCGCCAAGTTTTCACTTATTTTTAAAATTTGAGGCATATTTTGGTCCAACACTTGTTAGAAGTGGCAAATGGTTTATTTTCACGGCTTTGCTAATAGATCACTTGCTCTTACACTCCCTGTAATTTCAACTACAATAAGTGACCTACAAAGAAAACGTTTGGCAGAAGCCTCATTTTTTTCCACACATCTTGCCCATCTCTACCTCAGGGCTCTCTGCTAAGAGGATATGTGAGAATTATGGATTCCTTTTCCCTTGGCATTTTGGAATGACCTCTGAAAATACACTTGGTGCAAAAGGATGACACCCACCTCGCATGTAACTATACTATTTTAGTCTACTTCAATGTCAAAAGTAATTGTTTTGGGAGTTGGGTGGGGTTTTTTTTCATTTTTGAATTTCATACAGGTCCTAATTGGAGAAGACATCCATTAAAATGCTGCAAACGTGATTTCCAAAACGACTGAAAAAATTTGCCTTAATTCGGTAAACATTCATTGTCTAGGAATACATGAGTTCAGACAGGTTTTATGTTTTGTTCCAGGATTCACCTTTAAAGCATCAATGATAAAATGCTGGAGGTGGAAATCCAGTTTTAGGTTCACACACACTGCCAAATAAGAAGCACAGCATGCAGAGTCTTACACAACACAAAACAATTACCAATTGTGATGAGAGTAGACAAAGCGTTCTCAAGAGAATCTATTTTATGTTTGTAATCACCCTCAAAAAACACACAATAGCACTCTCCTTCCAGCAAATACATAATACAAACAAAAACCAAACAGTAGTACTGCCTCGACCGGGGGAAGTGATTCTGAGAAGTGTAAGAGATCTTCAGTAGATACCAATGGCCAAAGTCAATGAACCAATTTTAAAGGTTTTCATCATTACCTTTGCTTATGGGAACAACAAACATACGCAACTTTTAACAGGAGATTCCCGCCTCCAACTTGGTTTGCACATGAAAAGATTCCCATAATCTACTGCTTTTGCAAAAATAATTAAACAAGCACTGCAACAACACAGGAAAGTGAAAATGTTACTGGTGACAATGCCTTCATTGTTACTGCCAGTATAACAATGCCCAAAATTAATCATAACCCTGGCAATCAACACCAACGCACACACAGTTGGGCCTCTCCAACCAAAACATATCTTTCTACAGCAGGATCCAGAGTTATAGCTGTTGAGAACTGCCGTTGTTTCTCCAGTTGAAGTCAGATTCCTGTCCAGCAGAAACAAGTCTAGCTGCACTTATCAAGACCCAAGTGAAGTATACATTGGTGTTTTTAACGTGGCCAATCTACAACAGCCCACAGTATTGAGTGTTAGTATTAATCCTAACTGCACAGCAGTTTCTTCATCCAAAACCAGTAAGGTCTAAGCACACTGAAACACCCAGAAACACCCAGAATAAGGAACAGCATTTTATCTGTATCTATTTCTGCCAAAGAGCAAGGCAAATATCTCACAGTAAGTTTTTAAAACACCACAAGGGTTAACTAGTGAAGCACGCTACAAAAGCAGCAAGCTGTTGTGCCAACAAAGGCACTAGCAAAAACACATTTCTCCAGATTCTGCAGACTCCTGGTGGATCCTGGAACCTGTGGCACAGCAAGCTGTAAGCATGTAGCTGGGTGGCACCTGGACTTCTTCAGCCATAGGAAGCCTTTCGTCTCTACAGGGAAATGTGCTTGTGGCTGCAACTTTTCTCCTGTAGCCACTACAACATCTACTCCCAGGTATTTAATATCCTTGAGATCTTTACAGCTCTATCAGAAATGGAGGTAGACACACTATAACCATGTAAACCTTGATCCCTTAAGGAAACAAGGTGGAGGGGGATAATTAATCTAATCGCTGTCTCATCATCTATTAAAATTTCTTTTGATTTCCAAGTAGTTCACTGAGCTATAATCCTTCTCCAAACTTCCTATATGCAATTCATATTTAGCTACAGCAAACTATAATATACCAACAACCACAAGTACAATTTACTTCCTCTGAAGTGGAGGGGGAGATGTTTTGACTCTCAGTAGCAAGTGTATCTCTAGGTTGAGGCATTCTCTTTATTTTCCTTCAGTATAGTGATTTCATATTCCACAGCTTCACAAAAACATCTGATAAGTGGGCAAACAGAGTGCACTGAAATACATCTGCCCACCAAATATTCCTTCCTACAAGTGTAAATCAGAATTGACTTTCTATACAAGTAACAGTACAAGAACAAGTGCTTGTTTTACTTTCCTCATACCTTACAAAGGTATTTCATTGGCTTAATGCACCAGCTAAGACCTGAAGTGAAATGATCATGAAACCCTCTCTTAAGAGGGATAAGCGTTTATATCACACACAGCTGACATTTTATTCTCCTCAAAGGCATTTTCACAAAACAGTACCCAGAAATCTGAAGCAGAAACTGAACTCCAGCTAGATAAAAGTTCTCGACATTATGGACATTGAGGTTTTTTGGCACAAAAGTCAGAGCACTCCAACTCTTAATTAAGGTATGAAGAGAAACTCAGGAGAAGACATCAACAGCAGCACACAGCTCAACAAATGACTCAGTAGGCTCTTTCCATGGCTGTAACCTACTCAAAATGCAATATAACATGGAATCATTTTACATTTGCACTTCATTCATCACATGACTCTCTCTGAAGGAATGCCCTATAGTGACTTCACCTTAGCAATGTTTCTTCTTAAAAGGTTTTAACAGGTCAGGTGGCAGGCGCTCTTCCTCTTTCAGCTCTGCCTTTAGGTGGACTTCTGCTCCACATTAGCCATCACTGCACCCAGAATCCCCACTGTGACCTGCCATGCAGACGTTGCTCCCTGCTCATTTTATTCTCCAGGTTAGAAGAGCTCTGAAAAGCCCCTATTTGAATAAGCACCGTTTGCTGTCTGCTTCTTTTAAAATACTTCTTTTTAAAAGTGTCAGAAATAGTGCTGGCCAGTCTGGTTCATTGCTTCATATTTGACTTTAGAGAAGCTGGAATTTAGTTACTGTGTTTACAGTGACATTTAGGTTTGAGGGGTGGGGGGATGTTGTCCTAAGATTTGGCAGGCAAAGGGAAAGAAGTGGTGTTATACAGATAACACGGCTTCTTGCACTATCTTCTTCAGGGCCTCCGCACACAGCTGCCAAGTCTCTCTAAAATGTTAAGCTTTTCTCACTGTTTCTTCTTTACACTAAACACTGTGTGGGCCCACCCTGGCACCTGTATGCAAGAGAAGCCTTAACTGAATGAAGACCCACAGGCTTCAATCTCTGTGAATGAGATTGCGTATGCTGACCTCTAAACCCGTGTCACATTAACCCTGTATGTCAGCACTGTTCTGCTTTCTTACAGCTCTCAGTTCAAAGAAACTGAGAGCAAATGATTGCTGGCTGAAACCTTGCTGGACTCTCTACTTGCAGAAAAGACTGGTTCTGTTGTGATGGTCAAACCCTCCTTTTCACTCTCATTGCCCCGCGGGTTGTTCACCTGCCTGCTCTGTGATGAAACCTGAAAGAATAAGGAGGTTTTACCATCTCTGAGATGTTTTCAGAGTGTTGCAATCCCCTGCTGCTGCCAACAACCCCACCTTCTCAGTTGCTTGGGGCATCTAAATTGCACATGGATCTTGTATGACAGAAGGGACAAATTCAAAGGTGAAGCAAACGAAGGCGTAGGTCACCCGTCAGCACATCGGTGTAACCTACATATTGAGGAATAATATGGAGTGGTGCAGTAAAGAAAGCAATTAACCAGGCAATATAAAAGTGAGAGATACCCAAACTCCTTCCACTTGACAATCCCCTATTAAAGCATTTTCAAGTTAGGTTTATCCTACAAGCTTCTTGCCAACATATCTACAGCATTATGTTAGGCATAGAAATAGAAAGCCTCTATTTTAAAAAGTTTACAGTTTGAATAAATAAGACACACAAAGGGTGGAAGGAAGGATGTACTACCATCCCAGTTTTCCAGACTGGTGAGCTAGGATAACTACAGTGATCAGTCACACCACACTGTCCAGGCTACATTATCAACGCAATGCCCTGAGTACCCAGCAGAACAAAGAGCCCGGCCGAGCAAGGGGCTTTCAGAGAGGGTGTGGAGGGGAAAGGAGACACGAGAAGCAACTGCAGCGGCCAGACCCACTAGCTGAAGCTGTTGTTCAGCAGCCAGGTCAGCAACCAGACACGACTTTCACAGCCAGCTCTACTGAGAGTGGCGAACAAGCTCAAGAGACAGAATCCAAAACATTATTTTATTCAGCTTCACTGTGCTTTGGCCCAGGTCCCCATGCCAGAGAGGCTTTGTTCGGGCCAGTTATGCAGCTGACAAACAAAAGTAGGGTTGGGGGGTTGGTTTTTCTTAAATGGAAAATAATGGCTGTTTCGAAACACCAGCATTAAGTTTCCCTCAAGATATCTGCACTTGCTTCTATTTCATTTTCAAGCCAGCACATGCCTAAGCGAACAGGATAGTCCCCTTTTGTGAATCACTAGGAACATAAATACGGCTTTGCTGTTACGTAAAAGCCAGTAGAAGCGTTAAGACAACTTGAGCACAGAAAGGATGTTCCCATAAAAACGTCCCTCTGATTAGTAATGGCAATAAACACATCCTTCAAATCATTCACAGGGAAAAGAACAAGAACCAGATTTATTAACACAAACTGATAATCTTACAGCTGCAGCACAAAAACAGCCCACCCGCAGCTGAACCAGGCTACGTTCCCTCAGTGACATGAGACATCTTCCACCTTATCACGCACATAACAGTGCTGCATTAAGCAATAAAAGGGGTCAACATCCCCCAAAAAAGTACACTTCCCTTAAAAGTGTAAGTAACACTGTTTTAAGACCAAGCATCATCATCTGTCTTGGGTAGATGAGGCATTGGTTTCCTCCTCTGCAAGCAAAAGTCAGCCATCCCATGTGCAAGAACTGGCAAATTCCAACTCTCTGTATTCTTCCATGTGCAAGACAACCTTACAGGACAACGGGAAATGTATCTCCCAGGTCAATATGGGGATAACTGGAAGAAATCAACCAAGAGCCACATTTGTCATGGTTTTCCTTCGCAACAGAGGAGGAATGGGAAAATATAGCAGTAGGGAAAGCCTCGCTGTTTTTCCAAAGACCTTACTGTGAAGGCAATACGCAGAGGCTATTCCAAAATGCTTACGCTTTACCAAAGTCTTTCCACCTTCACTGAATTAGGCAAGTGTAGCTTTTCCAGAAGAATCATCTGGCAAAAACTATAGGAGAATACCAAAAGCACTTTCACCAATTTGCAATCTTTTCTCACAGGTTATGAAACACAGCGGAGGCAACTGAGGCCTTAAAAAAAAATCCTAGAGCGGATTAATTGGTCACTGTATTTGTATTCCAGAAAAATACTGCCTAAGGAGTTGTGGCATGATAAAGTCACTTAATACTAAATTTCTTCTCACACATCCATGTATGACCATTCAAAAGTTGTTTTTGTTCTAAGGAAACTTCCTATCAGCTTTAAGTCAATACTCACCATAAATACCTAAGAGTCTGAAGATACTGTCACTGCCATCAGCTAAAGAATTTGTTACTTCATCATAATGCCATACAAAAATCTAATCAGGAACCACTTATCATCTCAGAAGATACTTTGCTATTTGCAACGATTTTTGGATACAAATTGCACAGACAGCTAAAAGCTGGGCACATTCCTAGCTACATTCCTCATTTACAAGTGTATAAATACAGAGTGGGGTGTTTTTCTTAATGTCTTAAAGATCTTTCAAGTATTTTGACAAGAAGTACCCAATAACACCTAGAATTTACTGGCAGAGAGGGTGATACAATTGTGAATGAACAGACGGGGCCTGAAGACCAACAGCAGCCAGAGAATGTCCCAAACACAATGGCTGAATAGGATTGCTTTGTAGTTTATCATACAAATGCGAGTGCAAACGACTACAGCTGTGATACCAAGAGTTTAAGCACCTTTTTATTGCAGTAAATACCTTAGATATGCTAATGGTGAAACAAAATAGAAGGAATGTTCTTTAAAGCATACTTCCACCACCTTTATAAAAGCTGCCTAATAACCATCCCACTTCATACTCGCTTCAGCTTATTACCTAAGCAAGTATTTATCTTACGAGAGCATGAATATATCTTAAAGGAAAAATATTATACAGTAAATTTTGAACACTATCAGATAACTTGCACCAAAATTATGAGTCCTGAATGGATTTTTTCCCGTGCAGATTAAAACAGTGCATAAGGCCTCTGACAAAATAAATGAGCACCAGATTTGTCTCTTAAGAACAGAAGAATAGGCCACTGAACTGGGTTCTTAAACTGAAACCATTCAGCAAACCACCTTCTGCATATTAAATAATATACATATATAAGGGATTCAGAAGCTGACTACGTAAAGAAAACACATGTACTAGGCCAAATGTGGATATCACCTGGGATGACTATATTTCAAGATATTATATCTGCTACTTAAAGCAACAGCTTTCCTGGGAAAGGCAAACATTTCTATCTCTCAGCATACGCAGGCAGGTTTTCGAGAACATGGCTCTGAAATTATCAGTCCTTTGAGAACAAGTTAGAAATTCTGTAAACATGCTGTTTTCATCTCTCCCGTATTTTGACTTTCTGGTCTGTCGTGTCAGGAGTCAGTGATGGGTTATGGAGGGCCTTCATTGCTATATTTTCAATTATACTACAGTCTTTAAAAAGCTGTTCACATAACCAAAGCTAGAGAAGACCTTTATCATTGCCAAGTCACACTTCCTGCCTAACCCAAGCCAAAGACGATTAAGTATTTTCATCAGACCTGGTAACTTGTCTAAGCAACTGCAGTTTTTGAAAGACTGGGATTGTTTTGAGTTCAAGGCTTTAAGTGATGAGGACCCTGTAAACAGTGTAAAAGGCATACCTAATATTTTGGTACAGCAGATAAATGTGGATATTTCTCCTGAAAGGAAAACAGGAATCTGACTGAGGTTAAGCCACCAAATCAGACACATATATGTGTGTTATAGACTTCGGTACAGCAAAAATCTGGAAAAAAAAAAACCCAATTGAGTCTAACACCAGAACAGAAAGACAAAGAAAAAAGAAAAAATTTTAAACTAATGAGAGACTAATAATTACTTAAGTCTCACTCAAACGAATTTAAAACATCTGGTTTTCAATTAACAACATAGTGCAACACAGGAAACCTTATAAAAATGAAGCCAAATCTAAAATGTTTCAGCAGTCTCCATATGTCTTGACAATTTCTCAACCCAATCCCTTCATTTTAATCTAGCTAAAACTTGAATACTAGCTCTTGTTTCCCTTGTGCTCTGGAAATTATTTTCCAAGAAAATACTTGTTTTTACAGAAAATATTCACCAACTGCATCTGCAGCTTTTCCAGGGTTTGGTAGCCCATTGTTCAAAATTTGTGCTTTATATCTTACCTTAATTTGCCCAACTCTAACCAAATATATTTTGATATATTAGATGATGAGTAACAAATATTTACAATAGATTAAGTTCACATTTCAGTAGTTCCAAATAATTTCTAAATGATCCCAGTAATCTTATTACACATATACCTTTAGACAGACTGCTTGCTATCAAGTGCCATAAGTTACACCCACATGATTCATCCATTAGGAGAGCTGCTCTGTTTAAAAAAAAACAAACCCAAAACTCAACCACACCACCCTCCCACTCAAAAAAAAGTCATGCACAACACTCCCCATATCACTTCTAATTTTAGCTTTTCCTTAGATAACACAATTTCCTGAAACAAAAAGAGACTGCTTACACTCTTCTAGCTCCAAAATGTTAGTGTGAAAGTATTGTTATTTGTAGAAGCAGTTCAATGCACATACTATTTCATATCCAAATATAAAGGGATGTTTCAGCGCTCCCGCCTTGTGTTCTGCCAGGGCTGTGGAGAAGGAGGTGAAAACAGCCAGGAATTAATAATTTTTGCGGGGGTTGGGGGGAGAATGAGGCAGGCAATAGAGAGCAGTGTAGGACTCTGCACTCCTCACTGTTCACTTATATATATATGAAAAAAACAAGCAAACAAATCCCATAAAAGTGCGGTTCTTCTCTCCATCAAATTCCTGCTTTACAGTCTGTCCAAATTCTGGCCTGGAGGTTTCATTCATGCAGGTTACAGCTGGGATTTAGGGACATGCCTCAAGCAGTAGGGACTGGAGGAACAGCCAGGCACAGGCAATATGCAGTTTGAGAGAGGTTTCTTGTTGGAAACACCAACATGTTGCTGAAATCTCTTTGACCAAACAGTAAATTTGGTTCTACAGATTCTCCACAAATATTTGAGATTAATACACATGCTACTTAATGTTTGTTTGAAAGCAAATCAATGCATAAATACACACACAGCAGAACGAAGCAGCATGTATAACTTGGGGGGTGGTTCAATACATTTGCATTAGGAATCAAAACCACTAAGGAGGTGTATTACCCTGGGTTTGTCCTACTTTAGAGCACAAACAAAATAAAAAAGTGGTTTGTTTCCTCCTGCCCAGATGCACAGAATTTGTTCATAAATCTGCAATAAGCCAGTATTAATCGTCCACCCACAGGCTAACATAACGCATGTGTGAAGTTTCTGAATTTTTCAGACAGCCTTCTTGGAGGCAACACCCTAAACAATCCCCTAAATCAAAGAAAACTGCTGATTCCACATATTAGCACACAGAGGAAGGGTCAAGACCAGGGCACCTCTCTGACTGAAGATCAGACATAAAAATTCAACTAAAGCAACTTTGCTTCTTGTCTGGCAAAACATTTGATGAGTTTCTATAGAATAAATATTGAATACTTGCTGTGTCACGTAAAGCAATGGACAGAGAAGCATAATGTAGATGCTATCCAACTCCAACTGCTTTGCAATAACAGTCAAGTAAATTAAATTACAAGTCTAATTCTTTTCAGGCCTAAATATGCCCATTTAATCAAAATTTATTATGGCAGATTTTGTTTCAGCTAAATTTTCTAGACCTAAATAAGAGGAGTCACAGAGGAAAGAAGCAAAATCATAATTAGATTTGAGCTCAAGAAGTAAAAAGCATAATTAAGTGAATTACAAAACTTTGTAACACTAGTTATTTATCAGCCTATTGGCCTACTGTACTTTATTAAGCTACTTTCCAAATGCACAGTAAAATAGTTTCCCATTTTACAGACTTCAGAAAGAGTCTCCATGAAAAGCAGCTCTGTAAATGTAAGAAAGAAGTTGTTTTTCTTATATAGGCAGTCAAGGTTTTACCCTCACCAGATAACTACTTTATTATATTGCCTTTTAAGCAAATTGAGCACAAGAATGATAAATGAGAAAAAAACCTGCCAGATGCATAATATCCATACTTGCACTTTCTCTTAATTTAAGAGAAGAGCTCTGCCAACCTTGTGCCAGCTACTAAAAGTATTTATAACTATTAAGATATACACGTCACTATCCATACTGGAGTAATTAACACAATAGCATTTCACAAATACAGCTTTAGCGAAATAAAGCCATTCCATGTATTTAAATTATTTTTAAATACAATCTGCCTTTGTATTGCTCATTTCCTTATTCTAATGTTTATCCTAATAATAGCAAAAAGTTCATTGCTTGAAGAGTTCTGCCTCTACCACATGTAACAGCAGCTCCTTCTTGGAACCTGAAAACAAAAGTACTTAATGTTTATGAATCCATCACAGTAAAAAATATTATAGAAAGATATAGAGAAATCAATTTTGATACTCATGATAGATCTCCTGAATTCACAGCGTAAACCCAAAACTGGTATTAGCAGAGTACCTAAAATATGCAAGATATTCCCAATGACACACACAAGATAAATGTGACAGAAGATGCTTGACATCAGAAGATGAAGAGAAAAGGACATGGCACAGAGATTGTGTTTTCAAAGGGCTGACCGATTTTTAACTTCTCTAGGGCTAAGTGCTCAACACAAGCAGACCAAGCCCCCGGAGCATCCCTGCTAAACACAAATGCCCAGATACACTTTGGGAGGATGGTACACATTGGGAGGCACCCACACTGCACACCATACCCACAGCAGAAGCCATTCAGTCTTCATTGAGCTGAAATATTTTGGCTCTATCCAGATGAAACCAGAGGAGCTGGGCAGCAGAAGTCGAGTGTTCCCAAGCTGGCCAGGTTGCCAAGCCAGAGCTCAGCCCAACCTCTGCTCCGTATCACTGCAGGCAAAGGGAGAGCTGGGGGCAGGCATGCAGCCTGCCTTCCTCATCCCTGTACCCCTGGGCCACCCTCTGGTAGAAAAGCCAGACATCTGTAGAAATGCAGACGGGGCAGTGAGTACAGAAGCAGAAGGGGCAAAACCAAAGTAGGATGGGTATGAGTGACCAGGATCATTCAAGATGACCTGAAAGCTATGAACTGCCTGAAGTTGTGGTGCTGAAATGTAAATACAAATTGCTTAATGTTAACACGCCGTAAGCATGTGCTAAACAGACGATTTCAACAGATTGTTCATCAGGAATTCAGGAGATCACACTTCCTTTGGATAACTCTAAATAAGAAAAACTGCAAGGGCAGATGTGAACACAGAAGCAAACAGAAGTAAATTAAATATGTGGGCTGTGCATGGGGAGATGCTGAGCAATAACAAAACTTGAACAATATTTTTTTATGAAGCTGAGTAATCTATGAAATAGTCTCCAAAGGAAAATGTTCAAAGCTCCATCAGCTAAAGTACATAAAGTGAGGTTTAAAAGAGTATAAGGACTCTTGCGTTGGCAAGAGAATGCACAAGATCATCTGTCACTGCCATCAGAGAATAACAGGCAATAGGGAGTATACCTGGCAATAGTGACACACAGAAAACATACTGGGTAGAACAAAACTGAGACTGTGTCTTTCTTGAAATCTGCAGTTTAACACCTTGGCACATCCAAATGCTTACATTTCCTGACATCCAAATTACATCAATTATGAGCGAGCAAGTACCTGAGCTCTGGAGAGCTGTGCCATCAGGACAGTTTCCTCATCCTGAGGAAGAGCAGCCAAGAGTGACCTCAGCTTGGCAAAACTACTCTCTTGAAGGAAAAGGTCAGTGAAAACTGAGGCACAAAGCATGTCATTAGAGGGGCTCAACATCAAATAAAGCCCAAAGTAAAAGGGTAAATGAAAGCAGTCTTTTACCTAGACAATAACTGGGGGCAATCCCATTTCTTTACTATCTGGACCAGAAGAAGTTAAACAGATTTATGTAACATTACATGGTTATGGTCACAAAACATACTGTGTAATTACATGGGGACCACTACCACAGAAACACCCTGAGCTGCAAAACTGGTTTATTTTTCATACAACTGGAAAACAAACACAGAAATCCCCAAGCAACAACATAATTGAAAAGGTGAAGCCAAACGATGCATCCTTCTCAGTGGTACTTGATTTGTCCTGAGCCTGGTTTAAAACTTTTCTCAAACAGACACTGTTACCCACCCAGAACAGTTCATTTAACACAGCCTGTGTCTCACAAATCATTAAAAAAACACATCAAGATATTCTACCAGACTGCTCTAATTACACTGCGACCTATCTACTACTTGTCATTGTACTACACAGCGATCACAGATGCTTCTTCCTTAGCTTTTACTATTTTGCTAAAATGTATTATGCTCTTTTATTTCTCCTTCTTCCAATTTCTAATTACTGGCATTCTAAGAGAGTATCTAATACTGTGTAGATAATGATTTTTTAAAAAAATTAAGTTAAAAAAATAATCATATTAATCTCAGCTCTGTATCTTGGACTAACTTTAAATGTGCGAAAACAGCCTACTGAAAGTGACATAACATTTGTTTCAAATAAAGCAACTGCTCTTTTCTGCAGGCAAACAGCTTCAAATGAGGACCTGAGGACGTTCTTCAACTTAAACGGACTATTAAGAAAATCAAAGATTATCTTCCGTAGAACATTTGTTTAACAGTAAGAGAACTGCTCCTCTTAACATAGTTTCAGAACTGCCTGGAAATCTGGTAACACCGCCCCACCTTTTCTCCGTGAAAGTGATTTATAAATGCTATTAGCAAGTTAGGTTAGAGATCCTGGCTGCATATCTGGATAGAGATCAAGCAAACAATACAGTAACTGTTGAACTCAAGGCAATAAACCTATTCTATAACAGTACTGGAACATTAAGAAAGCAAAACTATCCTGTTTCAACAGGCTACATAGGGTACATCCCCAGTGCACTGACAGGGAGGCACAAGCCAGCTATCTGAAATCCCTCATATGACACTCTCCCAGTTCTACCACAAACATGAATTTACGCAACAATCCCATAAACCAGATAACAATTAGCCTACATCTGAGAGGAACAGAAAAATTGTCACTGAATGTCACAATATTTAAAACCAGTGACAGAGTCAGGATCAGGGTTCAGACTTCAGTCCTGTGAAGCCTGTGTTGTATCTGAAGAGCATTTCCACAAACCACTTCAGTGTGCTGTCCTGCAAGATTAGACAGCGCTCAATCCCTCGCTCTGCTTGAAAGTAAGAGGTTAAAACAGAAGAGATTAAGAGTGCCCCATTAAATAGAGGTGATACAAAGAATGCAGTGTATTCCAACATATACTCTATTTCATCCTCTTGCCTTATAAACTATTATAACACATTTTTATAACTACATTGTACTGTACTATAATGTTTTACTTGTTCAACATAAGATGTAAAATGTATGTATATTTTGTACTCTGCACAGAAGATTGCTACCTAGAACAAAATACAATTGAGGCAACTGTTTAACCTTAATACGTTGGTGTCTAATAAACTGAGGAAAACAGAACTACATGGAAAAGGTATGATTTACACTACTATACCTCCCCTATTACATCGTCATAGGGTGACTCAATAAAAAAGGAGCTATTATACAAACAAAAACCCAGGATTTAAAGTTTACTGCATCATCAACTGGATAGTACGCATGACAAATAACAACATAAAATTCTTAGTCTGTAAATCACATTGCTTTTAAAGAGAATCTATAGCCAGAACAGTAACCTGTGGAGATAATCGACAAATCCTTGTGACTGCCTGCTGTATAAAACAGACTGAATATGTATCCTTTTACAAGGCTTCATAGACCTTTATTCACTTGCTTAGCTTGCCCCATGTCACTGCCCTCGCTCATCCACAAGAACTGTTCATAGCTTTGGAGCAACACGTAGATAATTCTTCTCTTAATCTCCACCTGTAACTTCTGTGTTATGGACCGCTGAGTTTTATTTTGACGTTTGTTCTGAAGAACCAACAAGAAAACACACTCTTTGATGAACTACAAAACCACCAGCGCGCTACTTTGATTCCCTCTGGAAGGGTCGGTCTGGCAGTGCGGGAATGTCTAGCTTTACATCCCTCTCGAAGGGCAGCGACAAACGAGGCGCTGGGCACTCCTGGAGCTCTCGGCCCTCCGGGAAAACCCGCTGACAGCTGAGGAGTTCCACGAACCGCGGGAGATGCACCGCGGCCAGCGTCTCGGACTGGAGCGAGGAGGTGCCGAAATGTTTACAAGAGCCTGGCAATTTCATCCACGCGGCTTTAATTTTGCTAAGGGTGCTGCTACCTTCAAAACCCCCGTCCTCAACTGAAAAATAGTTTCCTACTACCTCTGTCCTCGCTGGTCCCAAGCCCTGCCACGGCGTAGATGACAGTGGCCGCGCACGGGCTGGCTGGCCCTGCCTGCCAGGTGCACCTGCCCGCAGCCGGGCACGGCCGGGGGCCGCCTTCGCC
>WEKY01062288.1:185729-209025 GCA_013390045.1 Picathartes gymnocephalus
GGCCGCTCCGCCCCGCCGGCACCACTCCGGCTGCGGCGGGGTTCCCCCACATGGGGACCGGCCCCTCCGCCGCCGCTGCTCTCTTATGTTTTAGTTATTTTTTTATTTATTTAAGTTTTTGGTTATTTAACTTTTTTTTTCCTTTTTTTTTTACAGAAGTGGTATCTCCCCGCCGGTGCGGTCCGAGGGCCACGGCAGCACCTGCCTGGCTGCCGCGGAGCAGCTGCCGTGCTGCCCCGGCACCGAGCGCTGCTCCCGCAAGCGCGGACCCGCCCCGCCCTCCCCCCCTGGAGCGCCCTCCGTTCAGCCCGAGGCAGGGGGTATTCAAAAAAGAAATTTACAGTAACAAAAATAAAAGCCGCAAGGGTGGCGCGGGCTTGGGGCGAGGTCCCGGAGCCATCGCAGGCGTGCGGGACCGCCCTGCTCCGGCCCGGCTGAGCTCGGCCCGCGCCGCGCGCGGAGGAGAGGGAGTGTGGCAGCGGCTGCGGGCAAGAAAGCAAGGGCTGCACTTCTGCCTCCCTGATGGGACTTCCTTCCTCTCCCTGTTTTTTCGATTTTATTTTCTGTGTCATAATGCATATTTCAATTCAGGCACTTTTAAAACCCGTGATTGATGACACACGGTGAAGCGAGTCTGCGGCAAGAAGCGCCAAAGGTCATCTCATGCTAGCACCTGCTATGGCTTGCTGCAGTTAAGATAAATGTAAATAATAAAAGAAACCTCTCACTTTGATTTCTGTTTATGTTACACCAAATGAACGAACCTTCCTAGACAGAGGGATTATGAGAATATTCTGATATTGTCTTGCAGCACGGTAGAAACTTCAGCGTTATCCTCATGTTCTCTGAGGCTTACCTTTACATTTTTACGTCTTGAACCAAATGCACACCTTGATGTTAGGCTGCACGAGGTTTTCTTTACTTCTGGAAAATGGAAGTACTACAGGCAACATGAGCCAAACATTACTTATTTCTTGCTAATTCAAATTTGAGCCATTTCCCTATGCCGTTTCTGAGGCTGGTTTGTATACAATGGGTCAGAGGGTGTTTTCCTTTTCTTTTATAGAGCATGAAAGTTTAAAGAAACGCATTTGGGTTTGAATTTGCATATTCTGCTCTCAAATCTGAAAAGAGCTACACATGCTTACACAGCAATAGCCTAATTATGTGGTAACAGTTGGAGTTTTTTTCTTGTTATACAAGAGAACCTAAACAAAAGAAACCCACAAATATTTAAAATCTAAGTAAACTTAGTCAAACAGAATTTGTGTATGTAGGACTAAATTTAACCTTCTGGGAATACGAGAATGCAATAGGATCAAAGACCCAAGTCACTCATTTCCTAGATTAAATAGACCTCTTCGTCCTTCATTGATCTCTGCTGATCTCAACGCTCCTTGCTGTATCTTAAAGCACTCCACTTGGATAAACAACTTGCCCTCAAAAATCAGACAAGAAAAGCATTGAAACTGACTAAATCTAAACCGCTCAGTAAATTTCTATTATTTCACATCTAGCTCATTGGCCAGACTTCTGTTGGCTCTACCTACATGGATATGGTATAGTTAACAGTGTAAATCTCTCGTCTCTTGGCCAGCAGAGTCTGAAGGTGCTTTGACAATGGGAGAATTCACATCTGAGTGCCACTCAAGAGCCATCACCTGTCCTGTCCTCCTCTGCACAGACAGATTGGTGGGCTTCAGGACAGTTCAGTGCCCAGAAAAACAGGATTCTTGCGGCTGCATCAGGAAGGTGAAGCAAGCAAGACTGAGTGATTCTTACAGCTCCCTCACAGCTTCAATTCTTGAAGTTGTCTATACTATCATTTCTGGCAAATGAGCTTCCCATTGTGAACATGAAGAAAAAAAATGGCCTGTCCCGTAAACCTTACTTTAGTTATTAATTCACTCTCTTTCCCAGGACTGTTCAGGGAGGGGAAGATCAAATGTGTCTTTAATACCACTGCCATCTTACTAGATACATTCTGTGGTGATAAGGGACCCCACAGCACCTTCAGGGAGCCTTGCTGGAGTTTCTCCTTGCTGGAGAACAGTGGAGAGAATCACATAATTTAATTTTCAAAAGCATCTCATTACTACTTAAATTTCCTTTATGATGAGTCAGTACTTATTAACAGCAGTACCCATCCTAACATGGACTTTCTCTAACCTTATACTGCTCAGAAGCTTCGATAGGAGCTATACCATTAGTGAGTACATTTACTCTACAAATGTGCACTATTTAACCCACAGAAGATAGAGCTGCCAGAAAAGTCAAACAAAGCCTTAAACTGATAGTAAGCACAGTTTGTCCTCTCGATTACTATCACGGTTGTAAAGGCTCTTTCCACTTCATATTCTCCTGTTACTCCTTACATTTTACCTTGCATTTGCTACGTTTTACACTTTGCTTAGTAGATATAACTCAGATAAAAGCTCATGGAAGGGGAGAAAGTGCTCAGGAAACTTAATGAGCTGAACTTCGCAGGGGTTAACTCCTCTTTTTCCTCCCCCCACCAAAGATTTCAGCAGGATCAACAGATCAGATGGGACTTCTTTACTTTTTCTGGTCAGAGAAAATACAAGCTGCTGTGTCTTATCCATTCCCTTCTGGAAAATATTGGGGAAGATGACCCACATTGTTCCTATGTGATTTATTCTAGAGGTATTAAAGGAACACAAAGTTTTTAATATCTAAAAGCAGCCTTCAGGTGATGTATTTGAA
This sequence comes from Picathartes gymnocephalus, assembly GCA_013390045.1. Lineage (NCBI taxonomy): Eukaryota > Metazoa > Chordata > Aves > Passeriformes > Picathartidae > Picathartes > Picathartes gymnocephalus. Next base: position 188,454 of record WEKY01062288.1, read on the forward strand.
AACTCTGCCTTGGTATCAGATGGGTTCTTGAAGGGTCCCTCAAGTCTACAGGGGACCAGTTTAAGTCAGCTGTGTCTCGACTAAACTAGAGGGAAAAGGCAGACTTACCAAAACCACCCAGTGCTGTGAGAGCAACTTTCACAGCCCACACTGAAGTTTAAGCTACATTGACAAGCTAGGAAATCTACACAGGGTAGTGACAGGGCCCCTGGTGCTCATGGGGAACACCCCATCACCCCCAAACACATGCCAGGCAAGCTCCTGATTACTGCCACTTATTCTGCAACACATCAGTGATTTAGGACCAGTTATGCTGCATTGTTTTTTCCAAGGATATGCATATGTATGTAATCAACCATCCAAATCAGCACTTGCACCAGTTTGAATGCGCATAGCCATCGTCAGCCAAGTGAAAGCACTTCTAGTATTCTGGTTTATGTATGCATGCTACTGGCACCTGTACTGACTGAAGAGTATTGGTAAAATGTACATAAGTCTGACACTGCTCAGCAATTAGTGCTCCAGAGCAGTCAGAAGAAAACATGGATACTCCATCTCTTGCAGGGAGGCATCATTTTAAAAATTAAAAGCAGCTCTTAAAAACAGATTATTGAGAGGATAAAGTGTTTTAGCTTCATGAATAATCCCTGTCTGATTTCTTTCTTTTTCTGACTCCTCAATAGTGCAAAAACAAAAAGTTGATGCTTGCAATAACAAATAATGACATGATGGGAAAGGGAAGGGGAGAAAAGAGAGCCCTGTTATTCAACACAGCTGATCCTTTGGAGGAAGGAGACAGGACTCTTCACTTACTCATACCAGAATAAGTTAAAGCCACAGAACATTTATTAAACACAATAGCAAACGAGACAGTAAAATTTCAAACTTCGGGTTAATTTGTTTGCAGGGGAAAAGGGATGCTTATAAATCATAGATAGAACACAGAAGGTCCACGAGAGAAAGTAGGGACTACTTGGGTGGAAATATAAAAAAATTATGCCTCAACTGTGCGGGGGGGCAGGGAGGGGAAATAATAATAAAAAATACATATACTTATTATAAAACATGACACATATATTGCCCTTACACATGAACAGATTTTAAGAACATCTTCTAACAGAACTGCCCATTGCCCTAGGCAGAAAGCAATACACAGTCTATATGATATCCTGGACCAGCCAGTCTAAAATGTAGTTTTGAGGGAATGAGACATTAAGATGTTTTTGAGAGCTTCCAAATACTGAGTGCACACCTTCAAGCAAGGCTTACAGATAAGCCCCAGCATTCTGAGGCATTGATTACTTACAGACACATTCCAGACGTTTCAGCCATCACACTCTCATGAAAAAAACGACATGATGGCCAAAATGTTGGGAATGTACCTGCTAATATTAAAAGGCTTAAAATTACTCTGCTTGTCTCTTTGCCTTTTTCAAAATGACATACTGAGGATGTCTTAGGCGTAAACCAAGGAAAGGTGGTCAAACAAAGTCCAATTAACACAGCAGTGTGTTGCAATACAATCAGATTAGAAAGAAAACTCATGATGAAGTACACAGAAACTCTCCTGTCATGATATTGGAAAAGATACTTTTGCAATTTTGGGAAAGTTCAACCGAGAAACCAGGGAGAAAACAGATGCAATCCAGCTTGTTCAATGGAGAAGGGTTTTGTTTTGTGTTTTCCTCTTGACCTTCAATATCTTAGTATTAGAAATACTATGGTTCCAAAGTTGTCTTTTTTTTTTTAATTGGTCCATACACAGTAAAGGCTGAAGATATTTGCTAAGCAGACCCCTGTCTCATCATGTAGAATGCAAAGAAGATTCCAGCATATTAAGAAAAATCCTGAAGAGGAGTGAGGTTAATCTAGGAGTATAGTCTATTAATGGATGCTTTTTGGTATAAAATGAAGTAAAAGTCCAATTTAATAAAAATGAAGTATGAAGTGGATGCAGCCTTCACTTAATTTTCATAAATTCTTTTGCAATGTTTCTGAAAGTTAGGCGCCCCTCAGGTGTAATATTGATGATTGCCTCCTATTCCATTTCAACCTAGTTACGTCACCCTATATATCACCCACACAAGCTGTCAACACCAGCATTGGGCAGAAGAGGTCTGCAGCCTCTTGTTGCTCCCTGACGGCAGCTCTGGGGAGGAAACGTGGATGCAAGATCAGAAGAGGCATGCTTTACTCAAAGCCAGCAACAGCACCATTTAAAAGGTGGGAAGGGTAAACGTTCCTCTAGGTGGATTTTAAAAGCCAAATTTTGTAGCAATGATTTCAAGTACTCATTATCACCTATCCCCAAGAAAGTCATCACCAGAGAGGAGGAAGAGGAACAATATGAATGAGAGCTAAAGCACTGCATGCTGGATGAAGGTTCAGAGAGAAGGGAAGCTGCGATTGAAGATTTTTTGCAATACTGAAGCTGATACCAATGCCTAGTAGTTAACATTCAATCACTCATCAAATATTTATTTAGAAACAGTGTAACATGCCTGTTGGAGAACTTTGAGTTTTAAAAACAGCCAAGAGATTGTTGGTTTTTGCTGTTGTTGTTGTTGTTGTTTTCTTAGGTTTTTTTAAAATTCTTACTCTACTTTGCAAACCGTAATATTACAGCACAACTGTTAAATCTTTTAATCTCTGGCAATTGCCTCTAGAGGGTTTGCACAGCACATAAGTGATGCTCAAGCCTGTGGTGACATTCTGTAGAGCACTGAATTTCCCTCATAATCCCAATGAAAACTCAGTTTAGGGTGAAACTAAAGCAAAGAGATCGCTTCTTAATCCCAGCACTAAATTCTAATTTAAGACTAATTCAGGTAAATAGATTTCAGCTTTGCTTTTATTCTTAGACAAAGACTAATTTACTTTTAAAAAGGTCTTGAAAAGTGTTTGTTTTAAACAGTTCTTAAATTACCAATGTTCAACAAAGCCACTGAACCCATTAACCCTGTGGACACTTGTTACCTAAAGAAGGTGACAAATTATTGTAAATATGCAAAGCAATCCTAAATTCTTCAGGCACTGCAATACTAAATGCCAAATCCCTGCCAAGGATATGACCTTTTCTGTGGGCAGAGGGCTGTCATAAAAAGATAACTTCCTTATCACTACATCCTTTGAAATAACCACACATTACTGCTGAAGCTGACTTCCAGACCCTTGATTTTTTCTGTTAAAGGAAGGTTAGATTTTTAATAGGTGACGTTCTTGGTAATTGAAATCCCAGCCCAAAGGTACCGCTGTACCACTCCCAAATGTATCCTTGGTGCTTGGAAACCTTAACTGACCCGAGGCAGGCACAGATAGAGTGGGTAACTGTAACCAAGTCTTCCTTTGCTAAGTCACTGATGAAAACAAAACTTCCCTGAGGGTGTGACCTGTAGCAATGGGTCTAACTCAGCCCTCGGAGACATCCGGGACAGCCTCCACCCACCCAGCACACTCCTGCTGCTCACCAGCGGCCTCCTCGAAGGCCCAGGGGTTACAGAAACCTGACTACCTACAGAGCTGGTAAAGTTCACCTTTTCCTCTCTTTGCTCTGAAACTTCTGTTTCAGAGAACCCGTCCAAAATTCGTTTGGCATGGGGTCTTAACACTGGTTTCTCAAGTAGATGTGCTCCTGGAAGTATTTATAGGCTCTTAAGTGGAAAAAAGATGGAATATTGGTAACAGTACAGTGATTCAGATACAGACAAGGAGCTTTTTCCCTCAAAGCCATTGTTGGGCTTTGTGTTTTCCTTCCGTGTCTATGTGCTCCATGCTTTGCATGAGGTATCTGTTATCCATAATGGCCCTGGCAAGAAGCATACTAAGGGATGCTTCTTGTCATTATACTGTAATATATAATTTATGACATGTCATTTCACCAAGGGAAAAAAAGCAAGAATAGGAGGAAACTGCAAGTATTATATCCCAAATCATTTACTTATGTGGAGAAATAGATTTAATTTAATTGCAAGTTTCTTTGATATTGGAATGGTTTAATATACTCCAAACCCTTGATTCTTGGGTTTCAGTAGTCATAAGAATTAAAACAAGAAGGATCATTACAGCTTGGTCCAAATTGACATTAATGATGAAGCCAAGACAATTTAATCTAGTAGTGAGTGACACATACATTCAAATAAGAGTGCATCATCCTATTTTTGCATATTCAAAACCAATATTAAGCAGCAGCACACTTAGAAGGGTAGGTAAATTTTCACAAAGTCAGAGTTGAGGACCATATAAATACCTTTACGTAGACACTGACTCCAAATTACTCTTTACATTGCTACAGACAACTACAGTCAGATTACAAATATCTGAAAATCCTGTTCAGCAACATGGAATCTGAGACACTTATAGATAGTTGGGGTTTTTTTCTTCTTTCACTACCAGTGACAAAGGAGCTGGTCCAGACTTTCACATTGCCTTTCAAAAGTCTAAATTAGTATTAAAAAGTGCCAAAACCCCTGAATCTCCATCTCTATCAAGTTTATTACAGCTCCACATCTACCCTCTACTTCAGAACAGTTGTAAAATAGTGTTTGCTCAAGTTATGTGAGCTGTTGACTTACTGATTTTAGGTGATATGTCCTATAGACAAGGTAAGGACAGCAGCCAAAGGAAAGAACAGTCTTTAAAACTCTTTTTCTCCTCAGACAGCAAGGCTTCGGGAACACAGCTAAAACCTCCAATTACATTTTTCAAATAGCGGAGCATGTTAGACCAGTAAAGCCCAAAATCTTGTCCAGCCTGACAGGCTCAGCAGGTTTTCACCCTGAATTGTGTCACCAACTCAGAGAGAAGTACAGCAGAGTCCCAGACAAGCCTTTCATCAGCAGTGAATGACACATGAACACCCCGTTCAAGTGCTCAGAGACGCAGGTGGAAGCAGGATTTGCTGCAAGAGTCCTGCAGAACACCCATGCAAATGAGGAAATTGGGAACAGGACCTCCTGCCCACCCTCCCAATCTACACTAAAGGCAGCTACAGCAGTCAGTTTGAGGTATTTCTCACCATCAGCACAAGTTGTTTTCATTATGCTTAATGATCACTGGTGGGATTTTCCACCAGTGATCGTTCAGCATAATCTCCACAATGACACCAGGTTTTGGTAACATCATCATGGCACCAATTGCTGTTATCACAACAATTCAGCTCAAAACCGTCTTGGATATTAAAGCTTTTCCTCGAACCTACCCATTTCCAAACACTGATTGCACAGAGACTCATCTAGTTATCCAGTTCTATGCTTTAATAAAAGTCTTTCAACCTGTGTGATGTGATGCACCTGATCCTCAGCAAAGCTTTGGAAAATCTGCACATATCAGGTTGTCAGAAAAATAAAAGGACACTAATAATTCGTAGCAAAGGCAAGGTAACAACTTAAAATCAGTGTCCTACTTAAATAAATCATGTTTTGTCCTGAACAGAGTAAAGAACTTAAGTTTCTAAGCCCTTCATTGACTGGATATTCATGATTTGGCTTAACACAGGATGCTGGCATATTTCCATAGTTACAGGCACATAAATGAATTTATCAGAGTTCTCCAACAAGCTAAATTAACTCAATGTCCACATTATTAATACTGTATTTGCCTTGTATGTAAATATTTTTGTTTACATATTTTATTTACTTTTCATTTCTCTGTTTATGTTCTGTAGTTTTATCTCCTAAAAATGTGCTGGAAGCAAAGATGCTTGTCAATGGATCCTTTTGATGGAAATAGTCATTTTTGCATGCAAAATTCGACAGGAGTTTCTATTGAAATTAAAAGCTAGTTCACATTAAAAAATACTGAATATTTTTAGAAGTGATTCTTACCAGGAAATACCCAATACCCCTACCATGCAAATTAAAAGAATGAAAACAGAGACAAGCCTGAACTATCAGTTCTATAAGGCAACTTTTACTTTTCCAGTAAAACCTGGCAAACAAATGAGACAATTAATCTCCCAAGAGATAAATAATTAATTTATGTTGATAATTTTACATTTCTTTAATAAATAACAGAGACAGATTATGAAGCACTGAAACAAAAGTACTGAGGTTGGAAACTCCTGCTCAGCTCCTGTCATGAAGCATGTAGTGTTAACAGGCAAGTGTCAGAATCAAAGCAGAACTAGCAAGTACCGAGCTCAAAGGTTAGTCTGTGTTTTCCTCCCACACTTATTTAGAATAACTTTCACTTTCTGGCTGAGATTTTTGGTCTGTGAACAACAACAGTAATGGATAGTTCCTATAAGCTTCAAAAAGAAAGTGAGCTGCGAAATACTCATTTTGTGATATGGAAAGTTCAGTTGCAAAGAGGAAGAGGATGGGGCAAAAGAAAAGAGAAACACAAAGTACTGTTCAGGCTGACCAAAAGATTTCATACCTTGTAAATGGGTTTTGGATTATTTTTTCTCTTGGAATTTCCCTTTTTTGCCCTGTGAAGTCTGAGTTAATTTTAATCTTCATGTTTTAGAAGATGCCCATGCATCCTTCAAAAGATTTAGTTCTGCGATTCTGGGAAGAGTCTAACATGTCTCTTGTGGAGTAACAGATAAGCAAGTGGGATTTTCAGCAGTTTGGGGTTGTACCCAAGCTGAGAGGAAGCAAAGTGCTCTTTAGGAATTGCCACAGCATTCTCCCCTTTCAGTGAGACTGAAAGGCTCCCATGTTTTTGTCTGCTATCTGACACTGTCAGCGCTGTTGCCTAACTACTTGTTGTTCTGCAGGAGTCTGCTGATGAAATTCCAGCTCCTTCCTGACTTCAAATCCTCACTGTCTCTCTTCCTTCCCTCCGTCTTGTCCCACAGACCCACCCCAGACCCTCCATTCACAGCTTTTTCCCCATGTCACTCTTCATCCATTTCTGAAACTGACAGTTCACTTTTACTCAAAATGCTCTATTTAAAGAGACTCATTAAGTCTAGTTGTCATAAATCCATAGATATAAGCCAATAAACCAGCATATCACAGAGAAGTTTTATAGTATCTTTTAGATATTTCTTGGCGAGAATCCATCACAACTCATTAAATGCTCTCATGTCTTACCCTCCCAGTTGAAAGCCTACACTAAACATGGAATATCCTGACTTCTACTTCCTATAATGTGTTACATATTTTTCAAAATCAGTAGGAATTTTTTTCAATTTCATTTCCTTTTGCCTTCATGACCTGCCATCTAGCTGGGTTCTATCCCTCTGCTTGACTCATCAGACAGGTATTTTCTCCCTGTGGTACACTATAAGCAGTTTTTGGCTCTTTTAATTATTCCCAGATGGATTTCCTGGACTAACTGGAAAGTGCCATAAAAGCATCTCCTGTGTCAAATACAGGGCAAGACAGGTTCTATCGATATTGCCTGATACTCTTCACTTCCTAAATTTAAGGGTCACATTAGTCTTTACAGTTACAAACGTACTTGGTATTGAGGTTCGGCTTGAGACCTGTCAGTCACAATGTTTTAATACACTCAGTATGTTTAGCACTAAATCAGGTTATTCTAGGCTCTAATGTAAACAGTATATGACATCAACTGAAATGTTCTACAGGAACCAGAACACTCCTAATTTCTGGAAGAAAAATTCTAGAAAGGTTTTGGCTAGTGGGCACTATTGTGTAGTACCAAGTCCACCTGTTCATTCTTTACCAGTTTTTATATTAGTTGTCCCATTCTCTTCCCCAGAATTGGACTATAATTTATCTTCCTAAAAATGCTGCTGAAATGTTAAGTCTAGGTCAAGTTTCTTCATCTCCTCCATGGTTTCAAATACCTGGTTTTGGAGGAACTCACTCTTTGAGAAATCCATTCAGCCAGCTATTCTGAAACTCTTAGATACAAGTCATTTCAACCTGCCCATAAGCAAGTCAAGAAACTCCTCTTTAGTATCATCCTTTCTTATGAGTGATACTGAAACACTGGATTTCATCCTGCAATTTCTACATCACTGGGCTTCTCTCAAATGCAAAGCACAAATGTAAGTGTTCAGCCCTTTAACATTATTGCTTTTTCTTCTCTTTTTACGTTCAAGTGAACTAATAACATTTTCTTCATTCGTGTTGTTAAATCCCTTGCAGCATAGGCTCTACCATTCACAGCTCCACCAATGGCCATTTTCATTTCCTTTTGTTGCATGTTCTCTATCATTGACAGCCTCATCTGCATCAGTCATTAATTCTGCCTGCATGGGCAGCTTCCTTACTGCATCTACCTGCAGTAGATTTTGAGCATGTAACAACACTTCTTTTAAGAAAGTCTGAAGAAGAAAACAAGCAATGACTTCAGATCATGAATCAGCTGATCCAATGCCAAGGAGGTCAAAGTGCCTAAACACTGGAAAGCTTCTGCAAAAACGAAAGTAATCATCTGGTAATCATCATCTGCTGGGCAAAGGGCAAAATTCAGACGACAATTTCTAGAACACAGGTCTTCTGAAGAGTGGCTGAGGGAGCTGAGGTTGTTTAGTCTGAAGAAAAGGAGGCTCAGGAGAGGCCTTATCTACTCTCTGTCTAAAGGGAGGGTATAGCCAGGTGAGGGTTAGTGTATTCTCCAAAGCAAGAAGAAATAGGGCAAGAGCAAATGGCCTCAAGCTGGAGAAGAGAAGGTCCAGATTGGGTATTAGGAAATATTTCTTTGTCCAAAGTGTTGCCAAGCAGTGAACAGACTGCTCAGGGTAGTGGTGGAATCATCATCCCTGGAAGTATTTGAAAGTCTTTTAGATGTGGCACTTGGGGACGTGGTTTAGTGGTGGACTTGGCAGTGTTAGATTTATGGCTGAACTCAGTCATAATGGCCTTTTCCAACCTGAATGATTCTATAATTCTATGAGACTTAAATTATATAGACTTAGATTTTAGTAAAAATTACTTCACTAATAGGAGGAGTGAGCTGTGGATCCTTTCTTGGGGTGCTGCCTTTGGTCCTGGTGTTCCCCCTGCAGTTGGTATGGAAAGGCACAGGTTCAGAAGTGTGAAACTGGCAAGAGGTGTATAGGGCACTGCTCACAATCTTGTACAAATCTAAGAGTTAAAACATAATCAACAAAGTTTTTTCCCTCCATTAATCTTATAATCAAAGGAGAATTAGGGAGTCAATATTTTCAAAGATGCACAATCTCTCCTCCCTAGTGGTAGGTACCCACCTGGAAGAATGTGCTCAGTCCCTGGAGGAGTAACAACGTCAATAGCTGTGTAGCAAATGGATTTGGCAAGAAACATCTAAACAGTTTATGTATATCACTTGGTATGTTTTCAAAAAGGTTTCATGACATTCACGTGCAGTAACAAAGAGTAGTTTAGGTGAGTCAGGGAGTCTCTGTCTATGCCCCTATGAAGTCAAGAACATTGAAATATTTAGTTCTATTGTTAGTATAATTACTGTCAACAATTTTTACTTTAGAAATGATTTAAAATTTCAGCCTTCATTAAAACAGATTTCTAAACCTTACAGTTTCAGAGGAAATCTTGCAAGATGATGAAAGCAAAATTTCATGGATCAGAAAAAAAACAGCAGAGAGGAGAGACAAGAAAAAAAGCCCAATGAACAGCAAAATAAGGAACAAGAAGGGAGCTCTAATACATTTCATGGCAATTGAATCAATTATCATGGATTTGGACAAACAAAAAACTGTCCACCTGTGTTTTTCTGAAAATAAAAAAATACGTTGAAGGAAACCTTTCCCCCCTATTTTTTTCCAAGCAGCAATTTATGGAGAGAATTTCTTGGGCTACACACCTATGGAATCTACAAATAACGTAAATATAACTCAGCCTGTTATTACTACATGAAGTGCACAATTGTATGGAGACAGTTTGTTAAAAGAAGAGGTTTCTGAGGCACTCAGCTGGTGCTGGAACAGCAGAAGAGCTATGCTCTTTCATGCTTTCTTATGCATGCTGAAACAGGTGCTTGACAACTTCTAGCTTCTTTTTGAGTGAGCTGTGTGGTGGAGAGCTGTACACACAGACAGCAGGATCTGTCAGTGTTCTTTGCAGCCTTACCAAATAATCTGGTTGTGTGTGTGTTGGAGAGGGCAAGCAGGCAAATTTCGAAGGGTGAATAATGCTAGAAATAACTGCATGAGATAGATAACCTAACCTTGAAATTATAACAACCCATGAATAACCAAGTTGAAATTGCCTGGTTTGCTTTGCTAGGGGTGTCAGTCAGGTGCCTGCCTCCTTTTTTGCTTACTCTTCCTTAGAATGCAATACCAAAAAACCGGTTTCCAAGGAAAGCAGCATGTGTCAGTGGACATATCTATGTAGGTGTAATGTCAACACCACTGAGGGGACCTTGCCTCCTGGTGATAGAACAGCAGCCTTTGAGACTTCACAACTGGTTTCAGAGCGCCTTTGCCACAAAACTCCAAATGATGAGGTTCTAGCTATGACTAATCCCATACCAGCCATGGCAGCAGGGAGCACGTCTATCTGTACTATTGTAATGTGGCATGTTCTGGTTTCCATTCAGGCTATTTTTTTTTTTTTTTTTAATTCATTATATTTTGGGCCTTCATATTATTACTGTCTCTTAATCAACATTTCTATTCTCAAATGTAAAAGACTTGAGATCTGGGAAGCAAAAATTCTATACCATTTTGCCGGAAGAAGTGCGTTAAAGCTTTGCTGTAAGTAACCACAACCCCAGACTCCACCTGGTCCTGGATGCACAAGGAGCAGAGCCAGCGGAGGGAGGAAGCCACTACAGCTGGGCTGAGACGAGAATCCAAGGGAAGAAAAGGCAGCAGTTGTGCTCAATTGAAATGCAGACTGCCTGCCAAGTTCTCCAACTGCACCAGGAAGTATTTTTTAATCAGTAAAAAGAAAAAAAAAAAAAAAGAAGTGGGAAAGGAGGAGAATGGTTATTAGAAACAGGGTGATTTCTTTATTATTTGGCATTTTCCCAGAAGGATGGATTGTCACTTAGAATATTGTTTTTAATACTTTCAGTAGTAAGAAAAATTCTCAGGAGGAGTTTAACACAGGTGTCTCATGGAAGGTTATCTCTTGTTTACAGTACATTTTGGAGTCTTTTAAGCACTGAAACAAACAGGCATCTAAATACGTGGTACCACAGTTTGCAGAAGTTATAAATTATTAACTATTTCCTGTCAACCTTACATTATGTTAATATGCTTCGTGTTGCACATCTATCACAGACATCCTCCCATTCAGCATAACAGGTGAAATCTTCAGAGACATTACACCAGTTATTCTGCCTGAGGAACTGGCCCTCAGTCTATGCAACTTGTCTTGTAACCCTCACCTTCTAAAATGATCCTTATCACCCTATCAGCTTTTTAAAATTTAATTTAATTTAGGTTTAAAAAGTCCAACTAGATGGAAAAAAATAATTTAAATTGATACTTTATCACAATAATCTTTTATTCTTTTGACTTGTCTAATTTAGGATTATTTTTGAGTTTGTTTCCTTACACAATCACCCAGTTATCATGGTAAGAGTAAGGGAATGCAGCTTTAACCACTTACCAAATGAAAATAATAGGTCAGAACACTCTTGTTGACTACAGTGCAGGAACACAAATTCCACAAACAGGCAGCAGTGGAATGCTGCCTGTTTGATGAAGCATACAGACAGTGTTGGTCTGTGTGCTTCATTAGCAGATATGGTTTTACACAAGATTTTTATTATAATGAAAAATTCTGAGAGATATATGGATTAATTCCATCATAACACTTTATTTCCAACTTTATTGATACTATAAATGCAGAGACTCCATCTAAAAGCAATGGTTTCCAATAGCAATACAGACTAAACCTTTGCTTATGTAAAGCATTAACACAAAGGTAGAAATTAAGTTAGGTGTCCAATGCATGTGGCTACAGTATAAGAAAGCATTTTCTTCTTTATTTATTTGCATAAGTCTCATTTGCCAGTACCTGGCAGAGGAAGGCTGAATGCATGCAGCTACTCAATTGCTGTAGATCAGGTGCCTCCTTTAAAGTCAGCAACCTCGTGATAAATGAACTCAATTCATTCACAGGAGGTCAGAATTTCCTGCCGTGGACAAATTCAATATAAGTACTCATAGCTCAGTAAGTAATGACTGCAGTACAAATATGCATCTTCTTCCTCCACACCTCTTTGAACAAATACCGTGGTTTTCACCTGTTTGTGGTGTCACAGAATGGTTTGGGTTGGAAGGGACCTTAAAGATCATCTTTTTCCAACACCCCTGCCATGGGCAGGGACACCTCTCACTAGACCAGGTTGCTCAAAGCCCCATCCAGCCTGACTTCGAACACTCCCAGGAGTGGAGCATCCACAACTTCTCCAAGAAACCCAATCCTGTGCCTCACCAGCATCACAGTGAAGAATTTCTTCCTAATATCTAATCTAATTCTATGCTCTTCCAGTTTGATATATAACCCAAGAAATCCATGGAAATCCCACAAGTATGCCTCAAATCAATAATTCTATTTTTGCCCTGTGTTTTATTTCAGGCTTCTTTTGTGTTCATTAGACATATTAACTGTGGCTTACTCATAGCAATGCCAGAAAAAGCATTACAATGTACTAGAGAGGTGCATCGAACCCGAGAGTCTGCCTGCCACTGAAATGCCCCACTTTCTGCTTTTCAAAAGGCACAAGTCTAAAGCATTGCTACCACTGAGTCATACAAAGATAATTCAGGCAGAGGAGCACCGTATTTGGTGACTTTTATAGTATACCCCAAGGCTGGGGGTATTTCAGCTGAGGGCCGTGGAAAAGAGACATTGACACTGAGTACTTCTCTGGATTGAGGCCTATGGATGGACAGGAGTCCTTCAGCTGCTCACATTTTTGCATTCTGCATACACCGTCTGTGCACCCAGATCCTTAGAGACAGAGACCTCGCTTGTTTGAGAAATATCTAAAGTCTTATTCCTACCAATAATGATTTATATCAACTAACTCCAGGAGCACTAAAATATGAGAGTTCTTACAAGTACACCAATACCATAAAACATTGATTGTGGGTTTTTTTGTTTGGTTGTCTTTTTTTGTTGTTGTTGCTTTGCTTAAATCATGTGAATGCATGGCAAAGAATAAAAAGACAGCACCCTTCAAAAATAGGAAGTGCACACACATCCTCCAACAAAAATCCACCTCCTAGAATTGTTGTCTTCTGTGTCATGAATCCTTCCTCTGGGGACGACCAAGGTTTGATTCACTTTATCCTCAAACTTTAATGCATGGAAAAAAAAATCAATTAAACTTTTTAAAGAATATTTAATACAACCACATTGGTCAAAGGAATGTCCTTTCAAGGCATGTGCCCAAAGCAGATCAAAAGACTCAAGAAATTTATGAGTTTTTTAAAATGTTAAGGGTTTATGACATGTAGCTATTCATCAGCAGTTAAAGAGATGGACTATCAGGCAGCAAGGCAGGAGCTCTGGTGTGAGACTCTCAGAAGAAGAGGTTTGATAGCTCTGATGTGGGATAACCAATATGTTTGAGGCTAAAGAGTACTGAATGCAGTTAACCATTTGTACCTCACCACACAGGGTTTTCTTTAATGTTGGGATGTGTCTCATTCATCCAAGCCCTTTGCCTCTTTGGAAGTACCTATCATTGCACAGAGCAGAAACAACAGAACGAGGAATGCACATGTGTAAAAGTGCGAGGAATGGAAAAGGCCAGAGTTCTGCTCATCCCAACACCACCCACATTTCTCAGCAAAGGTCCTTCCACAGGCCCCTTATCACCAGCAGCAAGGCAAACCAGCACACTTCACAGTGCTTCTGAGATGGATGAGCTGCCATCAGGTTCCATGCTTTCCAGGAGGCCTCAGATCTTAACCCAGCAAGGTGGTTTTGCTGCTTTCCAGGCAGCACGCATGAACCCCATCAGCAGAGCCCTACAGACTGGCAAGACCTTGGTGGGGCAGCCAAAGAGGAGAGTTGTTCCTGACCAAATGCCAGCATCATCTCAGTCCTTTGCATTCTTGTGATGGGACCTGTATTCACTTCTGGCCAGATCATTAGCCAGACACTAAGATGCCTTCTTTATCCCTCCATGAACAGAGCAAGTAAGGCAAAATACATGGAGCATTTGGGGTAAAGATTACATTTTGGGTAGACCCAGTCCTCATTTTCTCAAGAAGATTCAGGGTCATCTGCACACAGGAGCGTGTGTATGTGTCTGCATCAGCACACATAGCTGTGCTAGTTAAGTCAGGTTCATAAGAAACTATTTCACATTATAAGAGGAGAAAAAAACACCACAAGAAAATAAAAAAGAAAATAAATATAGCCTTGAATTTAGAAAGGCCAGCTCACTTAGCTCTGCAGCATAAAACACATGCTCCATCTTAAGTACATGAGCAATTCCCATAATGACTCCTGCTTGAACACAAGTTTGCACTTCAGTGCTAGCACTTGGCTCGATCCTTAATTTCCAACTAATTTCTCTAAAGACATTTCTTAAGCAAAGGGAAGTTGTAAGAAATTACCTGCTTTTTCATTACTGGGAAAAATAAACAAGTGTAATTTCCCATTCTCTTATACCTCTGTTATGAAGAAAGTCTCACACTGATTCATGACATTTATTTAAAAAGAAATGCTTTCAGGCAAAGGAAAAAGTCTTTTTTTTTTAAAGAGGGAACAACATAAAATGGTATATTCATCTCTTTCTCAATAATAATAATTCTTATTTTCAATAAGAATATTTATTTTAAGAGTAGTTAACCATATAAGCCGTAGCACTAGAAGTCTAGGATCTTGGATTCTTTCTCAAGTAGTGCATGCAGCTGAAACTACCAGTGCCCTGAATGTTTCACAACCATGTGACATGTTTTCACAGGCCAACAGCTTCCCTTTCTGCCAGAAGAACACACTAAAAATTCATTTGGAGTGAGGAGCTTAATTCAAAGCTTTCTTTGCATGCTCCTCTGTGAGAGGGTGTACTTGCTAAGAGGCGGGATGTTAAGATATCTACATTTAACAAAAGCCTTTCAAATTTTAAAAAGTGTATGCCCTGAGCACTTCTAGGATGAACGTGGAAACTAAGTGGTACGATGAACCCCTGGAAAGGATTAGGAGATAATTTTTAAAGGAAACTATAAGGTAGGAAATGCAGTAGCTGAGGTTCCCACAGCAATTATCATCACTGCTGTTACTTACAAAAATCTTTTCCTGAAAAATATGTCACACTGACCACCTACCATGGAAACTGCTGAAGCCTCTGGAACTTTGGGTGCAGCGAGTGGGTGGTGCAGCAAGTTGCAGGATCGAGTATAAATCATCAAATACTGAGCGTGCCCAGGCTGTGTTATCAGACCACCATTTCATGGTGACCCTTTATCCTTTCCTATACCTTTCCTTCCCCACCCTTTATTAGCATGACATCAATGTCAGGCTATGGACTCCTCAAGGATGGAACATACCTTACTACATTTTTTTTCCCTGCAAGATGCCCAAAAGCACTTCCCAGAGAGATGAAGAGAACTCCCAGGGACTTCAACTAGGTTGGATGCAGTCATCATGCAGCAGACTCACATGCTTCAGCATTTGCTAAATATGTGCCATAAAATTGATTGGATATGCTGCTGTACTAATGTAGGTTTCCAGCTATATATTTTACATGGGTTTATTCTGCAATTTCTAGATGTATAGCCTTAGCCTTGCTCTACCCTAGACTGGATCTTGTCTATAACTCATTTGCAATATTACTTTAATATTTCAAAGCACATAGTTGGGACTGAAAGTTGTATTTTTAGTACCTTGAGTACACAGCATTTAACAGTAATTATTCTGTAATAATTCTGTTTAGAATTATGACAGCAATTCCTTACAAGCTGCCTTTTTTTTTTTTAAACAACTTTTATTAAAAATGATGTGGTAAACTGATACTCTCAGGGCTGTCATAAGTAATTTTGGAAAAGGAACTGAATTCTAGGAACTTTAAGTTAAACAACATTCACTCAAATGTCTAATGCTTTTTTAAAAAAGTCTCCACCCCTCCATATTTCCCCAAGCATAACTTTTGTAACACTTTATAGCACTTCAGGAGAACCGCAGTGCCAGAACATGAGAGCTTCAGCAGGTGACTGGAGGTCGAAAGAGGCTGAGGCTGGTGTGGACCAGCCTTTTTCTCCTGGCCTCCTTCCCCAGTCACAAGAGCTGTCCTAAGAAGTAAGGCCTTGCTGCAGGAAAAATACTGCAGCTCCAGGGAGCCAAATGTGCTGATCTAACTGTTCATCACACAAAAGTATTGTGCCCATCCAGCTTCTCACACCCATTCTTCTCTCACATGAAACTATTCTTATCAGCCACTTTTGCTTTCCTGTGGAGACAGGCTGAGAGAGTTTGGGGCTGTTCAACCTGGAGAAGAGAACATTTTGGGGAAAACTTACAGCAGCTTCCAGTACCTAAAGGAGGCTACAGGAGAGACGGAGAGGGACTTTTTACAAAGAAATGCAGTAACAGGACAAGGGGAATGGCTTCAGACCCAAAGAGAATAAACTTAGATTAGATATTAGGAAAGAATTCTTTACTGTGAGGGTGGTGGGGCACTGGAGCAGCTTGCCCAGAGAAGCTGTGGATGCCCCATCCCTGGGAATGTTCAAGGCCAGGTTGGATGCGGCTTTAAGCAACCAGGTCTAGTGGAAGGCATCTCCTACCCATGGCAGGGGGTTTGGAATCAGATGATCTTTAGGTCCCTTCCAACCCAAAACATTCTATGATTCAGCCAGGAGGATACAAACTGAGAAAAAAAAGCATGTAAAGTACATAAATTTGTGTTAGTATGAAGGCTGGCTCATCTCAAAGAGTCCAAGCAGCGTGCAGCTGGTGCAGAGGAGTGAGACAGACCTCTTCTCCTTTGTGGTTAAAGACGGATGCATCTGCTTATTCCACCTGGCTTCTCACCTACCTGAGTGAAGGCACTCAAGGGCTGTCGTTTGATTACTCCTAGGGCAGAAAGATATTGTGGGATCAAAACTGAAACCCAGCAATTGGCTAGCAGTTCCAACTATTGCAACAAGAGCAATACCAGAACTTCCTGATGCTTGAGAGCACGCGTCTGCAGCTGCCTCCTCCACAGAAAGAGAAACAAACAGCCTTCTCTAAAGCTGAATGCTGGGGGAAAAAAAAAAAAAAACAACCCACTACTTCTGTTAATTTTCTTAAGATCTTGGCTTTTGAGCTCCCTGGGATCCCTCAGGAAATGTGGGTTTCCTCATCCAAACCAGTCAGTCTTGTAAATTGGTACTGTAGAAACCAGCAGCGGGTGTGGTTAGCTCATAAAACCACTGAAGAAATAAACTGCAGAGGCTCTCTAGCAATGGGATCAGCGTTTAGGGCATGGGAGTAGCCACAGGCACCGCAACAAATTCCCTTATCTCCGAGGGCAAAATGATACCATTCCTGATCTCAACCTAAATTACCATACGTCAACTACAAGCTGATCCCCTACTAGCTAGCTGCTTTTCCAGCAGTCTGGAATTGCTGGCACATGGCATCACCAGCTCCATGCTCTGCCCGATGCCTCTCCCAAAAGGGGCAGAGGATCAGGGGACAGATGCCCTTTGCCTTGACAGGCAGCTCCGGAATGCAACATCTATTCAAGCACACTTTGGACAGAGGAACAGTGCAAAAGCAGCAGCCTTGTCAAAGGACACAGCACTATTCCACCAGACACATTGGAATAGAAAAACTGTTTTCTTGTACATAAATCCTGAGCCTGAAAAGGAGGAAGGTTGTTGGTAAGCTTTTGAAATTCAAAGTAGGAGGAAAAA
Source organism: Picathartes gymnocephalus (assembly GCA_013390045.1). Classification (NCBI taxonomy): domain Eukaryota; kingdom Metazoa; phylum Chordata; class Aves; order Passeriformes; family Picathartidae; genus Picathartes; species Picathartes gymnocephalus. The sequence continues at coordinate 206,185 of WEKY01062288.1, forward strand.
AAGTGACCTTACCACAGAAAATTTGCATTGCTATGTAGTAGAATAAACATTCTGGGAGTTTCCTGATGGAATCTTCTGCTAAGGGTGCTATAGATGGGCTGCCTCTAAGACTATAAAAAGGCTTGAGAAAGCTTACTGGTACCTCAGTACTCTCTGCCCCCTGACAGGCAATAATGCAGCACAGGGCCTCTTCCACCATCACCTCCAAGTTTACTTCCTACCTTCGTTTCTTTGTACTGCATTCATTCCTGGTCCTAAAGCATTTTCCACCTTGGACACTCTCTTTATAAAACAGATTCTCATAAAACCCAGAAATCTGCATGTGCTTCTATACAGACGTGGCTGAATGAGTGAACTGAGAGTAGGTGAAAAAATCTTAAGGTACTCCTTCTCAACAAGTCAAGTGTAAGAATTAATGGAAACCACAGTAAAAAAAGTTCACTTTTAGCCATTTACTGTATGTTATTTAACAGCTAAATTCACTTTAACACTGCTTTAATACTGCAATGATGATATCTCTTTAAACACTGGTGTCACATACCCGAGATTAGGAGATATTCAACTAGATTGCTGAAAATGAAGATCACAGAGCAGTTTGTCAATAGCTGCATAATTATTCCATCCTAACAATAAGACTTCGTGGAGTTCAGTTTAAGCAGAAGAAAAACAAAATAACAGGACTCCAAAATGTCTATTCACATTCTTATAGAACTCTGAGCCAGTGTAAATTAATGAAGATCAAGATCTTTAATGGACACTTAGGCGGAGCAATACTGTAAAGATCTGTCTAGAACAAAGCCAATGGCTTTAGTGGAGCCATACAGTATATGAAAAAGAAGTGATGCTTCAGATTTCAGGGTTTTTTTTGGTTGAATTCTCTTTTTGGGATCAATGGCAATAGCAAAATGTATTTCCAAGAAAGGGATAAAGTTGCAAAAGACCAAATTTCTGTCAGCATTTTTCTGAATTATATTGAAAGCAGGTTTGAATGGCATCTTAATCATCACTCACAGCTTACCACTGAACAGAAGAGAGCCAGAAAATGGTTAGGAATAAGGATAATGTTAAATGGAATAAAGTCTAGGAAAACATCAGGTATACATAGTGTTACAAGGAAAATAATTTGATAAATATTAGTTAAAACACAGTAACATGGAAGTGTGAAATTCGGAGCTGGTCCTGTTGCATCCCTGCTGCAAAGCTGTGTCATTTAAATTCAATTCCAGCAAAAGCCAATTTATCCCATGCAGTGAGATGAGGCACAACATGAGAACACAACCAAGAAATTCAGTGTTTGGATTCAGAAAGGGCACGAATTATTTCTTTGCAAGGACAGTGACAATCCAGCAATGTTTTCATCTGAACTTCAGAAAGATGTAAACAAATATGAAGGACTTTGGAGAAGAGCTTCAAAACAACTATGTGGTTGCAGGAACTGACTGAGACTTCTTCACAAGACCTAAACATACGTAGCCCAATTGAGGAGTCTCCAGCAGCAGTGGGAGACAGACCTGGGAATTTTTGAGAGTCTTCATCTAAAGTCCAAAACATGAAGGTATTTGCAGAAATACAAATCAAACCATGGGATAAAATTAATCACCAAAAAATAAGCTGGCAGGGAAAAGTATACTCCATAAAAAAATGATTCTGCTGTTAATTAAGAAGCCAGGAAAGCAGCTGCATATCAGTCCAGATTAGCAGGTACTAACAACCAAATCTGATGGGGGTTATTTACTGGAATCACACAGGGCCCCGGGGAGCAGCACAATTAGCAAACTGAAAAGGACCTGAAGACAGACTTCTTGGTGTTCTCTAAATTAAAAATCTAAAGCATCTCCCTTCCTAAGTTTTTGAAATAACAGCACCTTAATTATTTCAAGCATCTAAATGCTTCACTAAATTTTTGATCCAGCAGTTTATGCAGAAGACTTCCTCCTAGGAAAAACAAAAAGGTTTGCTATGACTGATAAGGGAAAAACCTTTTGCATTTATCAGTTCAGTTGCAAATCTATTTCATTTAAGAATGTAGGAGTCATTGGAATACAGCTGTCAGAGCATATCGATCACACTGTCAGCATCTGAGGCTTTTTGGGTTCACAGAAAGAGCAGACAAATGCAGGGGAGAGGAGAACCTGTAATTTTGCTTTTTGCTATTCCTATTTCTGTAAAACTGACTGGAGCAAACATCCGCTTTTACTTGTTTTTGCATTTAATTGCATTAGCACACATGGGCACATTACTGGATTGATGTTTCATAGGAGAGTCACATATTGACAAGAGCAACAGACAACAATGATGTTGTATTTTCCAATTCCTAGGCCTATGTCTTACTGAAAACTGGCAATCCAATTCCTGCATCTTATTCCGGGTTAAAGCAACCCCCAATTGTAGTCTAAAATCTTGGTCTGTCAACTTCATGGCACACAAATACAGCAATGTTTATTTTCTATATCCTTCCATTCATATTGGTGAGAACCAGTTTACATCAAATCTTCCTCCAGTTCCTCTGTCCATCCCTAAACTTCATGTCCTTGTCTATTTTCACTTTGGCTCAATTTTTTCCTCCTTTGGGAACAACAACTGAGGCACAGAAACTTTCCAGTTACAGTTGTTTTCCCTCAGAAATTAAAATGATAGGCACTGGTAGGGGAAAAGGACTGCACAGTAGCAATTACACTCATGTTGAGTACATCATTTGGTCTGTGTATTTTGGTTGCCTTCTGAAGGTCCTTTTATTTTAGCCCCAGGCCTACTTGGCTGCAATAGGTCACTTGTTTCCGACAGCAATAAAAATAAAAATAAAAAAGAAACAGCCCTGAAAGCAGCATTCTTTTTTTTTTT
>WEKY01062288.1:209057-227436 GCA_013390045.1 Picathartes gymnocephalus
TTTTTTCCCTGAGGATGTTGTTTTCTAGCCCGTCTCAGTTTCCGGTTCCCATGAACCAGCTTGTCGCTGCTGTGTTTGGATTCACTGCACCATAAGAAAATGTTGAAAGGCTTGCTTTCTTTGAAGGCAAAAGCAAGGCAGATGTTAATAGAAAGCCACCTTGGTTTCCATGCTTTTAAAAAAACAAATCTAATTTTCCAACTTTCTTTCTCCATGGTCCTACTTGTATTTATTCCAGAAAAATCTCTGTCATCTTTCCTAAGATTTGAGAGATATGGAGGGGCCAGGGTTTGCTTTCTGCAGCAACTCACTTTCCCTATGGATGGTGCTGCTCTGCGAGGAGATGCTCACTAGGATTTGGCCCATTGTAAGGATTTCAGGAAGTATGCTCCTGCCATGGCTCCACTGTCCAGGTAAGAGCGAGAGCTGGGCCAGACCATTTATGTCTTCAGACCCAACCCATCCCTCTCTGCTACAAAGAGAGAGGTCAGGGAATAAAGCTGGTAACAAAAGCCCAAAGAATTGTTGCTCTGTGGCAACCATGGCTTATGGAAAACACACACACACACAGTTACTCTCAAGTCTTCTGTCATTACTGCAGGATTTGGAGTAAAAAGGGGTTTTTTTGCTTTGGTTTTGTTTTTATATAGCCTCATTTCATAAGCTGGAATACCTGACCCTGCTTCCATTAGTTGGTTGGAGTGGGTGATCCAATGAAGCCCTTTCCAACTTGAATTATCATCCTATGACCCTAAAAAGCAGTTAAAGTCTCAGTCCAACCATCCACCTCAGACAGCTTTGGGACTTGACCGGTTTCTATCCAGCTTGGCAAAGCAGTATTAAAGGAAAATTAAAGTCCTGGGAGTTTTTTCTATTTAGGAGTTGGTTTGTTTGGTTTGGGGTTTTTTGTCAGCTTGTTTATGGGGGGAAGGGGTTTTTGTTTGGTTGTTTTTTGTTTGGTTTTTTTTTTTCAATTATGGCAGGATAGAGAAGAAGGATGAAAAGCAAATTCCTCCCTCCTCCCCTTTCCTGGAAAAAGCAGACAGATTCCTCATTTTGAATGCTCTTTAGCAACAGCACATACATCAACTGGCCTATTTCCTTCAGCTGTTTATGTCTGTGACTAAGATAAGTCAAAGACACCAACTCTCACGCAACAGATCCATTTTCCCCTCCTCAAGATGCCAGCCTTTCTCCGGAGGGGCTCACACCCTGATCTAGCAGATGCCATGGGGAAGCAATGGTGCTCCATAGCCACAGCGCCAAGCCCTGGGGCTCTCTGCAACAACCAGAGATACACCCCATATTCCTAAGGAAACACAAAATCCATCCCCCTCTCCCTCTGAGAAATGGCTTAGGCGAAACCACATACTTTTGTGTCACTGGCACAGATAAGTTGCATTTTTTGCTGTAGTTTCATGCCAGAGAAAGCTGTTACATGCTCTGGCAATCTTCCTCTCGAAAACAGCCACACGTACTTCAGACTTCACAGCAACTCCAAGGTGCTCTCACAGCCCAGAAGGATTTCAACCCTGAGGACAGGTACAAGATTTGAAAGCAAGATTGGGCCCTCAGCCAGCAAATCATCCAGGTTTCTGAGGGCACTATCTCACTCTGGGCTGGCTTCTGTGGAGAGTTGGAGACACTCACTGTGAGCTGCCCTCGGGGTGACAGGTGAGGAGCCCCAACTGCTGTGGCTGGCTCAGGATGTCTCCCCAGGGCTGTACTTAGTGTCAGCATCAGCCAGCTGCCCCCAGGTAAGAGGATCAGAGATAGTGGGATCCCTCACCATAAACAGACGTGCATTTCAACACAGGAGCCACAGGTCCCAGTTTGTACCTCTTTGCTTCCCTCTTCTTCCCCTGATGTGGGATAAAACACAGGAGAGACTGAAAGGTCTGAGTTCTGCATATTTATTTATGAATATATTTATGATTTAGGCAAAGTCCAAACACTAAAAAAGCTCTTTCCCCTGACAGGCTGCACATGGGCATGGCACGTTTAAGTGTGCTGTGCATTTGACTCACAGCAGCCCAGAGACTTTGGCTATGCTCTTAAATAATAGGCACTGTGGTGGCCTTGTATGTCTGAGGCACTGTACCCCTCCCATCTCACAAGACAATACCACAACTTGTTTCACAGCTTCTCATGTGCCAGGAGTGAGTGACCTGCAGGCTGCACCATCATGTTTGGGGCAGTGGTGAAGGCCAGGGCTGCAGGGCAGCGTGCCAGCTCAGAGCACACGGAGCTCAGTGCCATCAGGCAGCTTAGGGGTGGGCAGGAAAAATCCAGGAGGTCTTCTCCACGCTCCATCATTCACAGAAGGACTGTGAATGCCTGTTCTAAGAAAAATCCTATTTGTGCTCGTTCTGGCATCTTGATTCTCTCAGTCCTGCCTGTTGTCTCCTTAAAAAAAAAAAAAAAAAGAAATAAAGTGAGGGCATGAGGGGGGAAGTCGGCGGACCAGTGGCGGTACCGAGAAATTGTGAGAGGACAAACTGACACCTGGTTGCACAGAGTAGTATTTCATCGATCCCACACCAACCACACGTTGCACAAGGGCACAATTCTGCAAGCAACCGAGGGCAGCACCACCAGGCTCACGCAGGCTGGCACGGCTCCAGAGAATTCCCGTAACCTCTTGGAAAGGTTCAGAGCTGCTCCAGAGCCCAACCAGGAGGTGCTTGCTTTGCCATGTAGCCAGCCTCCGGTGACAGGACTGCAAAAAAGCTGCACACCCTGCCCTGCTTCTCTGCACATGCAAAGTTTTGAGGTGCTCTGCTGCTGATCTGTGAGAGGAGCCCCGTCCTGGGATGTTGCATGGATCTTGCACAGGATCTGGTACTCCTGAGTTTGGGATGGCACCCACCTCGAAGGGTCTTGCTCCCAGCTGTGGGAGCAGCACGCTCCCAGCACTTAGGGCATCTTCCAGTTCCAGCCTACTGCTTTGTATATGTGGTAGTATCCATCCCCTACAGGCCTACCTCCAGATCCCTCAGAAAAGACAAGACACCACCCCTTGGGTTGCAGGGAGCACAGGTTGGCCACACACCCTCCTTGTGAATTTCAGTTTGTCACCAAACCAGTGCTAATTGCAATTTCTTTGTATGAGCACTCTCACACAGGCAGCATTTTGCTCGTGAAAAAGCAACAGAGCCCGAGTAACTGCAAAAATAGAATCAGATGCAATAACATCTTACATAAACTTTGGTTAATAATAAACCCAACTTTACTCAAATCCTAGTGACTCTAGTCCTAGTAGTGACAAGATAGGAGACAACTATGAAAGCATACTGAACTATTTCCCGTGAAGTGATTATCCTTCCTGCATTTTGGGAATTGTTAGTGAAGGAAAGGACATATTTGGGGTTCCCCTGTCCCATTAATTGGAATTGTTCTGGTAGCTTGAATCAAATATCCAATTTATCAGGCTGATTGTGAGTATTACAGCACAGATTGATAAACTGTGTTTTACTGGGACCCAAAAGCTATAAATACATACCAAGGAGAATTCTCAGCTATCTTTTGGTTTACCTCCCTCTAAAATCAATGATAAGATCCTAAAAAAGAAGTAATGTTTCTACTATTGTTTGGCTAAATTGGGTCTATTCTGGCTACCCCCATGCTTCTTGATTAGACAAACTGGTCTTTATAAACTGTGTTTACCTCTGCCAAAGCACAACCTGCTTGATCAGAGAATAATCCAAATTTCTGATAAACTGGATTACCCATTTTGGAGCCCTTTGAACTAAGAAAATAGTAGTCTTCCCTCCTACCCCATAATGATTGTAAGGGCCTGAAATACTGTCACAGAAACTTACAAAGCTACCCAAGAGCAGGCTCTAGCCTGCCTGTCCCTCCTATGCAGGAGACATTATTTGAGGAAAGTGTTAAATAGATAATATTATCAGCCATACCTATCGTCTTCTGCCATGGAGACAGTAATGTTCCAGGACAGGTTAGAGACAAAAAGGCACCCAAGGCTTCAATAGCTAAGTGACTAAGAACACACATTCCAGACGCAAACAAAGGAAAGGAATTTAGATGCATTGAAATGCAATAGCCTCAGCCTCAGTGATATCAACAAAGAACAAGCCCTATAAAAGAATTTGCAAGGTCATAACCTGGTAAGAAAATTCATATTCCTTCTAGACACTGCCAACTAGATTTTCAAGCTTCTCTAAAGCCTATTCTGAGTTGGAAATTGTTTCAAGCTTTTGGTGTCTCGTTAATAATATATCTCTTAGTGCATCAGTTATACCCGTACCTAATGAGAGTTATTTAGATATGTTTGTTAAAAGCAAAAAACCCCGTCCATTTGTATATATCAGATCATCTGTTTTTCCTCAGTTTGATGGCAGGAGTCCAATCTAGATGTTAATTACAGAGAATATTTCAAAAGCAAAGGCACTTCTTAGGGTAACTTTACAGGGAGAAAGTAACGTTCATTTTTCAGTTGCAAGCTGAATTTGCATTAACATTTTTGACCACATCTCTATTTTTGGCTACTTCTGCCTCAACTGTTGTCTGTATACTTGGTGAGGGAAGGAGTATTTGTAGAAAGATAAAACTGAAGCATGTGCTCTGACATGAGATACTCCCCTAATGTGTGAAAATGTTAAAATTTAGAACCTGTCTTAATAGTGACTTTTTTTTCTTTAACATGTCAGATTTCTTAGCTTTAACAACATTCTAACAATTTTTTAGTGCTTTTTTTAATGAAGGAATGCACACGTGTACATATAATAGGAAGAGTTACCATCTCAAAGCCATCGTGGAAGAAGTGTCCAGGTTCAGATGTGAGCAGTAGCACTGCCATGGACATCCATCAGAGTGGGAACAGGTACCACTGCATCACAGCATGACCCTGAATAAGAGATCTGACTGCTCAGGTCCAGTTTCTCAGTTTGTGAAACAGGAATATTAATGTTTAACTACCTCAATAAACCAACACCTACACATTAATACTGAAAAGACCATGGTACTTCCATGTTAGAAATACACGTTAGTACATGGGAGCTCCTTTTACTGAGAGTTTGACCATTTGACATTCCCATCCAAAAAAAAACCCCAAGAGACCAGTTGTCTATAAGAAAGACACAAAATTGACACAAGGCCTCACAGTGAGGGTGATTTTGGGATTTAAGGTATCAAAGAGAAGGTCAAAAGTTAACTTGATTACAATCTACAGGTACTTATACAAAGAGAGTGACTGTAACCAGAGGGCTCCATCTCCTAGACAAAGGCAAAACGACTACTAGAAATTCTAAATACCCAAGGCTGGAAGGAAGGGGCTGGCAGTAACAATCTTCAGATCAAAGCTGGAGAGCATAAAGTTCTGAGAGACACACTAGGTCACTGGGTTACCTGCAGGCATCACTGGCCAAGATCCCACATGCTTTATTTGCAGAGGGGTCAGATTAGACTTAATCTGAATTCATTCTTGCAGCCTCCATCTAGAATATTATTTTTTAAATGCACAAATTGTATTAAGGGTCCAAGAGGGCATCCTTACCCAAGGGCTGGTAGTAACTCAAGAAAAACTGAGACTGAAGCACTAACATATAATGTTATTGAAGTTTCTGTAGCAAACACTTAAGTTGATAGCTTTAAAATATCAGGTCAACCTTTAAAAAAGGTTTTCTTGGGGCTATGTGGGGGAAATAGGATGGTAATTTTTGCCAGAAGGAGTGGCAAGGAAGGCAAACAATCAAGGGCAGCCGCACAGTGCTCCAGTTGCTATGAGGGAAGGAGGGACAGGTAGGAAAAAAGTTATCGCGAGTCAAAAATCTTCAGGAATGGGAGGAAAGATTTCATGTCAGCTATCTCACTGTGGAACTCTCTGCTTCTTACACCTGTAAGCATCCTGTCTTTCCTGATTTGAGACTTTTGTGTGGGAATGCACAAGAACGTGTTTGTTGTCCCCTTGTCCTCTCATTTTGGGTAAAGATGGGTGATCAGCACTCACCAAATTTGAACAGATCAGACTTTTGAATGATTAATTCAGTTGGAAATAACTGCATGAGGTAAACAGTATCAGGAAAAGACAGTTGTTTTGGACCCATTATTGTTTCAAACAAAGTTTACCAAGCTTAGAAAATCAAAACTTTGTACTCCCAGGTTGCATTTATCCTTCCCCATCTCTATTAACAAGGCTCAGCATCTATAGACAACATCATTCCATAATGTGGAGTAGGGAAGTTAAACCACAGCTGTAAGCAGGGATGACTTTCGATATTCACACCTTGCCTCTTATTTCTTCACATATTCCAGAACTGCAGCTAAGAATCATCTTCTAGATGTATGTTTCCTTCTTCATAAAGACAATAATAATTAAAAACAAACAAACAAACAAAAGAATTCTGTGCCTAAATCCCTGAAACTCTCTCCTTTGAAGTTTTATGTCTAAACAGATTGCCTTTCCGTGCACAATGGAAACATTCAGACCTCAAATTAACCAGGGTTAAAGGAGTTCTCTGTTGGGATACAGGAAACTTGGGTTTAACACCTCTTCTGTGTGATCTAGAACTCAAAACATGAACCTATATCTTGTAACTTCTGGAGGTCCAGGAGGTAGCCAGAACAGGTTACTGCATCCTAAAAATACTCTGGAGCAAACCCTGATAAGGATTATGTTGAAATGATGCACTGCCTGCAGTATCGCATTCCCAAATGTCACATTATTTACTGTAAGCACCCATGAACTATATGCACTCTTATCTCCTGATTCAAGGGTAGTTGGCTGCAGACACCAACAGAGACAAACCCACAAATACAACATTATGTGATTTGCTGTTTACTTTCGATTGTTTACCAACACAGATCCATACCCAACTGGCAAAGGATCTAGTTTGGATTGCACCTTTTTTTTTAAATTTGTAAAAAAAATTACAAGTTTGCAAAGTCATATAACTTTAGGTTGCTAAGTCAGCAATAAATAAGAACATATTTAAGCATTTAAATAAGACCCATTTAAAAGTCCAGTTGACTCTGTAGCTATAAAAGCTATTAAATCAACATTTTTACATATTGCAATTACAACACCGCTCAACAAAGAGTTTGGATGGAATCCTGGTGAGGGACGTGAGTGTCCCTGCAGCATGTTTAGTCCCATTAAAAAGTTCTAGGAACTACTTCAGATGACATTTATGATCCCAGGCCTCTTGTTGAAAATATCTCTTTCTAAATATTTCGCAGAAATCAGTAGAACACCATTTCCAGGTGGTGTTTGAAATTGGCTTCAGTGGAAGCTGAGCACCTACCGGTCATTAGAAGTCAAATTATTATCCACATGTGAATCTCTCACGTACAGGCTATTTGTATTTCTACCACTGAAAGGAAAGGGCTTCCCTCATTTTGGGGAGCACATTCACGTGTCCTCTGAGTTTAGCAAAGCACAGACCAAGTCCTGTATTTTTAACTTTTCCTGTTCAACACATCCCAGATTGTCAGGACTCCAGAGGAAAATAAATTTTGTACCTTAAAACTGAAGCATACTTTACCTGAAAAAGACGTTCTTGTTCTGTTAGCGATTATCAAGTGTAAAAGGAGAGGAAGACAGATTGCAGGTTTTTCCCCACCCCTCTCCTTAGGCATCCAGGAGATAGTGTTCTGCAGCAGCCTCAGGTCAGAAGAAACCAGGTATCCATCTCATCTGGCCCCAACTTCCCTGGTTCTGCTTTTCATCCACTCATGTGCCCAGTCCAACCATCTTGCTCTACTACACTAATGCAAACCCCCAAAAGAAATGCAGGGTTGTTGAGTAAGGAGATGGGCCCTACAGCTTCCCATTCAAACTACAGGGCCCTGTTCCCATTTGTCTTTATGGTGGCAGGACTTTTACATGCAACACCTGTCGGGAGACATCCAGGCCTTTCTCCTTGGTAGCATGAGTTGCCTCTTTGATCCCTGCTACACAGAGATGCATCTGAGAGAATTCCTAACTCTCAACTACTAAAGATGGATAAGAATCACTTCCACCACTTCTTCCATCACAGACCATATCATAAGAGGAATCTTGCCTTGTAAGTCCTCAATGGATGGCCAAATTTCTTTGCAGTTCTAGCTTTAGCTGACCATACCTTGAGATTATTAGGATTATGGATACACCCCAACACGTAGCATTTCTTAGCAACTGGATTTGCTAGGGAGATCATGACAAGAGTTCATCTGTTTGGAGCTGAATGCCCTCTGTGCTCCAAAATACCTAGCACAGATATTTGGATTGCACAGGAAAATTACAGAAGGTGGACGTTAGAACACACAGTGGCCAAGTACCATGGTTACTGAGCTGTTTTCCTTATCTTCCTCCTACCTTGACTAGTCCTAAAATGATCAGTTATTAGAAGAAATCACTCTCTTACCCAGCAGGGCTACATTTCTGAGAGGGCAATGACATTTAGCAACTGTAAAAACCACTTTTGCCTCTCTCTAGTCAGATATAGATAACAAAATTCTCGTGTTCTTGACAAAGCACACTAACAAACCTTGACAAGGGAGGACAGATGTCTTACCAGACATTCAAGAGACACACTTGGTAAGTTTCTAGCATGACACACACTGCTCTGCTGCTGTGATCACACTTCTGCATTGAGATTTGACAGGCACGTCTCTCAGCAGTGATACTGGCTTCAGCAACCTCTTTTCCTCACTTTTTCATTTGCTCTTTGGTGCAAAGAAAATGCTCTCATTCACATTATGGTGGCACACTTGCCTGTGCAGTTCTGCATTCAGCCAAGTGAGAACTGACTCAGATTAAAAAGAGCCTATCAGAAAGGTCTGGCTTTAATGTGGGAACATTTATAGATTGGCCCCGCCACCATAATTCAACTCTGTACCAGTAAAATGGGAACAGAAAGTAAATGGGAGGATAAACAAGCTATCCCTGGGAAAGGTATGCCCAGCCTCTTTCCACAGCTTGCACCTTGCCCTCTGACTCTTGCTGCCACCCAGCCCTAAGTGGTGGTGTCAAAAGCCAGACAAGAAAAGGAGGAGATGTAGGTGGGAAATTCTGGGTGATAAAGCTCTCGGTTATTCCCATCAAGAGCCCTCCTGACTCCCAACAGAGAAGACAGGCGAAGACTGTGACCAGAGAACCTCTCTGTCTCCCCTCACAGCCCCAGTGCCCCACCAAGTCCCCCTGCCCTCTGCTGCTGCTCCAGTCCTTCTATTTTGCAGAACCACAAAAAGGGGCAATATAAACAAACATTATTAAGATCTTCCTACCTCTGAATTAGCTCTCCACTTTACCTCCCAACATCTTTTAATTCATCAAACAATGGACAAAGGTGGGGAGAGAGGGTTTCTCCGGAGGTTTCTCCCTCCAGGAAAGCGTGTGCATACCGAAATGAAAACTGCAAGTAACAAACCAAAGGTTCAACTACATAATTAAAGAATGTTCTCCTTATAGCTCCAATCACCACATATGAGCTTCCTTGTTTCAGGAGCGTTTCACACCACAAACAAGCCACCCTTGTTCTTAGTCACAGAGATACAGTCATGTGACTTGAGACTAAGATAGAAGAGAAAAAGTCCATCACCAAGTGGCCCAAGAATCACTGAGAAAGCAGTTTGGAGTTTTAACTTACTTTTTACACTTTTGATGTTTTAAAAGTGGGAAAAAAATGCAAGAGAAAAACTAGGCTACCCAAAAAATAAAGGAAATTAAAAGAGGTAGACTATAAAGCAAAGGATCGAATAAAAGATGAAATGAAGAAAAGAAGAAAATTCACAAGCCTCTCAGTAAAGCAACCAAAACTCACAAAGTTGAGCAAATATAAGCAGTACTAAAAATGCAGTCTAATATTTAGTTTGCATTTGAAATGAAGGTTGCCTGCAGAGCTTTCTTCCCAAATAAGTTTGAGAAGCCTTACCTTAGGGAACTGAATGTTTTAAATCTCAAAACAATAAAGAATTTGAAGTGAAACAAACAAAAAAACAATAACCCAAACGGCCAAATGGCTAAAGAAAAAAAAAAAAACCCAACTAAACAACCAAAAGGGTCCTTCAAGGAATAAGAAGTTATTATATCATATAATCTCAAAGACTGTCACAATGACAAAGACACACAGCTGAGATGTTTCTTGACATTTAGTAAATGCTAGTGCTCAGCTATATCTTCCTTTCTTTGAGTTAATTCCGTTTCAAGAGCACAAGAAGGCACAGAATTGACTTATAAAGAATGGTAAAAAGGTGAACATATACATAGGCATAGACCAAGAAAAAGAAATCTAAGTTGTTTCGCCTTTTAAATTCTCACTTGTTGCATTTTTTGTAGGAAGTTAAACTTGGAGGAGGTGGTGCAATTGTAAGGGAGGCTGCATCCATAAGCTCTCCGCGACTCAGGGCACATGAGCATAAATCCCCTCTGACAGACTCCAATTTCACAGGCACTTTTGCAGCTGGAATAAGCCAGCATCACCAGTTACAGAAGCCCTCCCACCAGTGTACTGCACAGCTTCCCAGTGTAACAGAAATGCTGGCCTTGGCCAGGTTTGGAAGCAGTTCAGACGGCCCCTGTGTCACTGCCCAGTGACAGACAGCACTAATTCCCCAGGCCACTATGACATGTGGATTCCTACACAAAGATGTCCACATCTTTGCAAGTGCCAATACAGGAACACCTCTAGAATAAACTCAGACAGTAAAAAGAAAAACATACAGGCAAAGAGGGTGGACTGAAACCCATGTCCTGGCTTTTTTCTATTCTCCAGCTGATGGCAGCTTAGGACACTGTCCACCAAACCCCATTAATAGCAACTGCATGGGCATACATTAAACAACCCAAGACAGGCTCATGAGAAGAACTGCTTCATTTATGTGTCTTAATGACGGTCTGTCCATCCCACCCCAAGAACTGTCCCAGGCAATCCTACTAATTTCCTTATCCTTTCCACAGGCTCTCTGACAAGGAGTGAAGCCCCTTGTTATTCAAATTAGTGACCCCTCACAAGTGACCTCCTACATCAAGAGCAAGCCCAAGTTTTAGTCATTTAGTCTTATTTCACTGCAAATGCTTCAGGGCAATCTACCACAGGTGCTACACCTGCTGTGACGATAACAACAGAGGCACATTCAAACATACCACCTCCTCTTACAAAAGGGAAACCTTTGCAGTTAGACTAAGGATAAACCAAACAGAAATGAAGCTTGTCTGAACCTTTGTTCATTAATTATATTTCAATCCTTCTAAGAGACAGAGAACTATTGGTAATAAATGATTTTTTCACACAGTTATGATGAAACACAGCCCTGCACCTCCCACTTGTCTTTGCTTCTAATCTCACCAGCCTCCCTTTGCCTTTTCGCTCTGTGGAACTGCTAAAACCCACAAAAACCTCACCTACCGCTCCTTCCTCTGCTTTCTCATCATCTCCATGAGAAAGGGGCTAGAATGGGCTGATTTTAGTGCCAGAAGATGCCATCTCTTAGCTTTTGTCCCTTTACTACTGAAATAATACAAAACAGACTGACTACAGGGCTCAGTCTGATCCAAAACACACACAGGAATTTACCCAAGTTATATAGCAAACCAGAAACAGAGATCAAGGAACAGACCTTCATACTTTACTACAAGGTCTATTTCTTGAGATGCAATTCAGTCTTCACCAGCTTCTCTTAATTCCACTTTTCAGATAAAAAGAACAGTTAAAAACAACCCTATGTGTCAACACACGGTGAAGTGGAACGGGAAGCCAGTTGCTTCTGTAACTAAGGTGAAAGACTGAAGGCTGTATGTTTAGTAAATCCTTCACACATTAGAGATTTTTAGTATCACATGAGATTTCTTTATTACCTATCAGTAAGTTAATTTCATGACAAAACAATAAAGTAACTTGCCTTATTTTTACCATTTTTTATCCTACCGCAGAGCTCACAAAACACAAGGCACCCTTTACGTAGTAGTGATAACTAGAATTTTTTTTCTTTTGGAAACATCCACAAAGTTGGTGCTAGAACAAGATCCAGCACAGCAGAAACCTAAGATTTCTATCTGCTTCTACAAGAAACAGTTGTGTTACAGACAGTCCTGAACCCTCATATTTATCATATCAGAAAAGCATTGGAAATCCTGAACGCTCATGTAGACTATATGCAGTAGCAACGGAATACCTCACGCATCAGGATTTTTACAGGGGAACAGTGAATTCTCCTGACGGCTTCCAAAATTAAGTAATCTTTCTCAACAAAGGACTGATTTTACCAGATCCTTCATGAAGTATTCATGTGTAAAAACAATATTTTCCCTCACCTTAAACTCATCCCTGATACCACCACCACCACCAAAAAGATTAGCTGCAATTCTTGCTGCCTTACCCGTATTCCTGCTGCAGACAGTCCCAGGACAGGGATGAGATCACACCAAACCTCCTCTTGCACTGAGGATCTGACCACAGGACATGCTCAGCGCCTCTCATGGACACCACATCCCTCATCAGCCACAGCTGCTGGTGGTGGCTTTGGCACAGCTCCTTGTGGCCCTGCCATGTCCATACTGCTGCTTGACAGCCTGCATCTGGGACAAGAGCAAGGTTTCACCCTCCCCACCTGCCTCTTCAGGCCTGGAAGCAAAAGCCTCCCAAGCACAAGTGTAAGAAGAGGGGTCACCTCCACAGGGAAAATTGCTACCTGTAGTAAAAAATACTGAGTACGGCAGTGATGCCTAAGGAGGGAAACAGCTTTGTATTTGTAGAGGTTGAATTAGGAAATCATTAAGGGATTGAATTTAAAACCAGGAGCACAACTTTTCCTTAGCATATACGATGGTGGTGGTGAGATAGGCTGGAGAGCAAAATATGCTCAGGAGATCTGGCATGCAGGACATTTGGGGAGAAAATTAAACAGTGAGGGAAATGGAAAAGGCAGCCTCCGTTCCATTTTTTCTCTGAAAGTTCTTCATGACTCAGCTTCCCTCTCCTGCTGTGATCTTTCTCCTGTCAAAAGACCGGCCATACTCTTTGCCAAAATCTGATTCCTGTGCTAATGTTTTACCTTCCCAGACTACCTTTTACAGAAGGAATCAACACTCGTTTTATAAACACCACCTTCAACATCCCTCTCAGCTCTGTGTAATGCACATTGAGCACTGCAGTGTGCTGACAGCTACTGGCTTTGAATCTACATTTACAATTACAGCTCCTCTATGCCTTCGTCTGCTTTTTCTCTTCTACCTGCTTGCTCTTCTTCTGAGATCAGAAATACACTTTAGGAGCAACTACCATGTTACCTAAAAATGTCGATCCGCCACATGGTGGGATCCTGAGCTGCTGGGAAATATGGCTACCAACAGAGAATACAGGCTACTATTTCAAGGGGGCTGTGGTACTTCATTACCCATCAATCATATCTGCAGAAGGTTTTGTATTTTGACTTGTATTGGTGACATGAGTTAAATTCAGCAGAGATGTGAAGATTATTCTTCAGTTACAGGTTAGTCACTGAATGGTCATTACAGCATTATAGTTGTACTGCCATAGTATGGTGTGGGCATGAAACATCACAGAAAGTTCCTGTTCAGACTAGAGAGAGAAACTGGAGAGAGAAAACAGAGGGCATAGAAAACTAACCTGAGGTTATTTCCAGGGTGGATGATGCTGTGGACATTTCATGGACAGAACAGAAGCATCTGGAGCTGACCTAGGTAAGGACTGCTAGATTTTGGCTCATATAACCAGCAGTTCCTTTGCTGTCTTTGCACGCTACTTCAGAAATAGAAAGGTGTGGTATCTGAAGACACTACACTGTCAGACATTGTAAGGTGATGATACAGACAGTGGAGCAGCAACTCTGAATCACCGAGAAGCAGCTGAATGCATGCTCACTTTGCCACTTCTAATTATCATTGTATACCACACAAAAGAAAAAGATGACAATACATGTTCTTGAAAACATCACCATAACAGTTGCCATTCCTTTTTTTCCATTGTACTCATACCTATTGTACACCCAGCAATGAAATCATCTGTCACTTCAGCTATCCTCAGGAAAGAAAGTTGTATATATTCACACTGACATGTCAAACAGCAAGTAAATTTGATGGATATCAGCAATGTGAATACTCACAATAAGAGGAAAAAACCATGCACTTCTAGATCCTTGTAAAAAAATCCCCTCTTTTTATAGCTTTCAAATTTCAATTGGCCAGAGAAAAGCACAGGAAGGTGAAAAAAATAAAAAGGGGACATGACCAAGAACTCACTGGATAAGACACAATTAAATCTTGGCTAGATGCCTCCAAGTACTGCGGTCCAATAAGATTGTTAAGGGCCTCACTTACTCAGACAACTGAGCTTGCAGGTCTCTAGCAAGCACATCTCTCCTTTACTCTTCCCAGAGTGCAGGAATGCTACCAGTACTTTGAATACTGGCCCTGCTGCCCAGCTCTGCTGGGGACCTGCCCCTGTGAAGCAGGCTTGATCTCACTCTGCTCCAGGCTCCCTCTGCTCAGGGCACAGGAGAAGGGTTCATATGCTCCAGGGGGGCAAGAAGGGAGACTTAAACACTCAAACCCTGCAGGGGCCAGAGGAAGCAGCTGCTGGGCTTCCACTAGCAGCACAAACTTGCAGAAGGAAGAGCATGAATGACCCATCGAGAAAACATTCACCAGTCACCTAAAACAGGAGATCAAATGCCAGGGTGCTCCTCATCCTCCCCTGAGCAGGGATAAGAAATTAGTACTTTCCTCCTCTCACCATCCCAAGAAAAAAAGGAGAGTTGTTGTGGAGTGTTGACCTTATTCCAGGAGTTGTGGGGAGAAGGGGCTGAAACAGTGCATGTTCTATCAAGCTCAGCTGCTTCTCTGAGGGCTCTGGAGTATTTACAGCACAAGTATATTAGGACTTGGGGCAAGTGTTTTTGAGACTTTCTGGTCCCAAAGTCATAAATTTGAGGAGACACCCTAGCAGGAGACTTAATCTGGCCTTTATTTCCATGCTAGACAGTACCATCAAGAGAACAAAATCATCATAATGTGTTTTTTCATTAGTAGTTGCAGTATCAATACATATTTCTTACTTTAGGGGTAAGTTTGCAAGGCCAGTTCATCTCTTTCCACTGTGAATCTTGAAACACATCTCTCGTCTCCAAAGAACAGCAGAGGACTGATCAGTAGTCACAGCAGCTACCGACAAAACCGCAAGTATTTGCAGTAATTTTTTTCCCTCCTGTTTGCATAGATCTACTTTGAAAAAGATTTCAAAGAGTTGATTAGTGTTTGGTCATTGGACATCTGTGACAGAAGATGACTAAGGGAATCTGTAGTTCCTTTCACTTATAATCACTCATTGTAGGTGTTGGGTAGCAGTTAGACAAAAGTGTATTGCTCCTTTTATTGTGCATGGAAACGAGCTTTCAAAGTAAACCGAAGGACAAGTGTTGCTGCTCAGAACACCCATTAACCTTCTGATCAAATCCCTCTTTGATATCCAAAGTGGTGTGTTCCAAGAGCACATGCTATTGACTGCAACACCATGAAAACTGGTTGGCTCACATGCAGGACTGTAAATTGGGTAAATCTGTTTTCCTTTAATGTACTTTTTGCAGTGAGGAGGAAAAGGGGTTGTGGGGAAGAAAAGGGATGAGAGGTAGCAAAACAAGGCAGAACGCCAGCATTTTCTGTCAGTCTGTGTTCGTACCTATTAAAACGTTTTGCCAAATCAGAAATGAATTACTGTACTGTTTTTGGAGGCTGATGCAACTCTTTTTGTTCACTCTGAGCCTGCAGTCAGTCAGCTGGTATAATTTTTCAGGCTAGAAGAGCTGTGATTTATAGTCTGGGGCATATTAACAGTTGGATCACAAGTTTTGAAACGTTCAAAGCACAGCATTGGGTGTTTGTTCTTTCAAGGTGTGTTTTGGCAGATGGTGGTAGCCAAGAAAATTCACCCTGCCTTTCACCTCCATTAAATGTTGGCCGGTGGGTAACTAGTGCTCTGTGTTTACATTTATTTGGTTGTATCATCATTGTTCTGTGCTCCTGGAATGAAAAAATTTCTTCTCTGCTCCTGCTGTGAATGACACTGAATGAATTGTGTTATCTCAGCCAAAGTTACAGCAGCCACAGGGTCAACGGGTAAAACTGTCCAACACAGGAAGAAATCTCACCCAACAGCTCAATCTCCAGATGTTGACATGAACTGGAGGGGAAAAAAATTGAAAGACATGGAAGGGACAAAATTAGGTTGAAGGGAAAAGAAATTAGTAATATTAGTGGGAAAACAGCCAGAAAGGGACAAAAACCAAAGCAAGGCACATGAAAAACAGAGAGTGCTTCTTACTTTTGAATTTCTACATTATTGAGGAGAATGGGTTGCAAATAGCTTAGTACTTTGGCAGAGCTATTGAATTTCACATCTTGTATGACTCCACTCCAGTGAATTTGAGCACACTATTTTCTCCTGAGACCTGAGGATGCTGTGCACCTCACAGACCAGGCTCTCAGTTCTCTTGTTGGAAACAGTTGGACCCAACCTTCCATCATCATACTAGCCAAGGCTGTAGCTGAGCTGCAGGCTGATGGCTTGCAAAGGATTAGTAAATCCCCATCCCAAACCATGGATATTGCAGAAGCAAAGCAAAGTTTCAGCAAAGTAACTGCTAGGTCATCATCACCTTTGGTGAAGTAGTAAGCATGCTCTGCTCTTTAAATATTGCTGCAGAGGTACAAACTGATCTATGACATCTATCTCTGAAAATTAATCAAAGATGTCTTTTTGTTAAAAAAACCCAGCCACAAACCTCCTTTACTAAAATGCTACAGTTTTGTTGTTCCCATAATTTATTATTTCCACACCCAACAGGTAGGAGAGTGGGCCCTGAGCTGTACCACCTCTGCAAGTCTGTAAGATCCCTGTGGGAGACGAGCAAGTGCAGCAGGAATGTGTGCCTGTGGTCACACAGTCCCTAGCATAACTCTAGATTCTGGTCCAAGTGTGAAGGCTACAGGGCTACACTGGTAGGTCACACCTAGGTGGGTGGTGACATGTTGGAGTGGGAAGAGTGGTTGCTGTTCAGCCCTGGAGGTAACACAGGCTGCTTGCCTGAGGACAAGACACTCTTTTCTGGAAACACTGGCAATTCTTTCCTCCCTTTTGTTGGGTGAGTAATTTTAACTTTGTATTTTAACTTAATTTACTATTGAATTTCCTCTGAAAATAGTGGGCTTTCTTATTAGTGCTTTTTAATTTTTTTAACCTGTCTTTCAAGAACTTGATTTTACATCTCATTTCAATTGCTACATTTGAACCCATGACTTTTTCAGCAACCACATTCTATAATTCATCAGGCCAGCACTGATTCCAAGAAAGGACAACACCCCACTGATTCATCAGCATGGTTTCCTGCAGCACAGGGTTGTCCCTTAGCTATTTCTCACCTTTGCAGTGGTGAGCCTGTTTAGTAAAGAAATAGTAAGGTGATTTGAGATGAAGTGCCTACTTCCGCCATCCCAAAGAATAGTCCTTCCTCTTTCTACTACCTTGACATTCCCAGTTCCAAAACCACATCACTTGCCTTCAGTTGTCTGGCATGCACTTGACCCCTCTATGAACTAATTTAGCCTTCTAAACTGGCAGAGTCCTGACTCATGAAAAAAGTGAGTTGTTTCCTATGGGATTAGCAAGTTGGATTGTCTCAAAAGAGGGAATTGCCAGAGCTAGTACAAAGCCAGCAGCCCAAACAGGAAGCTCCAAGAGGCAGGAAGGGTGACTGCCCTCTTTGTGCAGGGGAGTGTGCTAGATAGGCTCTCCACATTGCAAGTGTAAGAGTGGGTGCAGACCTACCCCATTTCCCACAAGGGAATTTCAGGACCTGATAAGCGAAGAGGAGGAATGGAGTACAGCACCGTGCACATCTAGCACACTTGAATCCCAGCTCACAGTGCCCACAAAGGTGGGATCACATGGCTGAGAGCAGGGAGAGATGGACATGCTCACCTCTTTCAGCCACCATGGGCTGACAGGCTGGCTTAACTACCACAGCACACTGCAACTACTAAGACCTTCTGGACTAAAAAACAACAAGATTTTGCCAAGTACCCCTTTAGCCAGCTTGATCAACCAGTAGCTATGCAAGTTTTCTATTCTGAAAAATTGAGCACTCAGAATATTGATAAATTAAAATATACTCTAAATACAGAAAATATTTACTTTAGCCTTTATTTCTATCATCTACACAGAAATTAATTAGCTATTAAATAGATCTCACGTTTGGTTTGGTTTTTGTTTTTGGGGTTTTTTTTGCGTTGTTTTGCTTTATTGCCTTTAATAGATGAAAAGTTTCTCTTGCATTGCTAAATGCGCATGAAAGACAACACTGAGAAAACCCAGTGTGTCCATCTGGGGCAGCAACATGATGGCAGCGGGCCTACAGTCGTAAACTGGAT